>JACEEZ010012120.1:67500-72500 GCA_016584305.1 Chionoecetes opilio | reverse complement strand
AATAGCTTTTTCAAAAACTTTACTAATCGAGGGTAAAATAGATATGGGTCTATAATTATTTTCATCATCATCATCACCAGATTTAAATATTGGTATCACTTTAGCAATTTTAAGTTTGTCCGGAAAGCATCCTTGCTGGAAACATAGATTGATTATGTGGGTGAGAGGGACATCAATGTAATGTGCAGTAAGTTGGAGCAGTTTGGGTGGAATTTCATCACATCCTGGTGCTGTGTTTGCTTTAGAGTAGAGTAGTAGTAGTAGCAGTAGTAGAATCATGAAATACTGTAATTTGTTCTTTGTGATGGTAGAGTAGTAGTAGTAGCAGTAGTAGCAGTAATAGTAGTAGTAGTAGTAGTAGCAGTAGTAGAGGTTGTGATTATCATGAAATACTGTAATTTGTTATTTGTGATGGTAGAGTAGTAGTAATAGCAGTAGTAGCAGTAGTAATAGTAGTAGTAGTAGTAGCAGTAGTAGAGGTTGTGATTATCATGAAATACTGTAATTTGTTATTTGTGATGGTAGAGTAGTAGTAGTAGTAGTAGTAGCAGTAGTAATAGTAGTAGTAGTAGTAACAGTAGTAGAGGTTGTGATTATCATGAAATACTGTAATTTGTTCTTTGTGATGTTATGGTGGTGATATTGGCAGCGAGGCGGATGTTGTTAATATTATTGTTGTTGTTGTTGTTATAGAAGCAATGGCACCAGTATTCTTGGGTTGACGTGGGCGAAAAAACAGCAAATTTGCATTATATGTTAATATACAGATTATAAACAACATTTGTCTTTTTTGCTGTCTTGATACTATATACTGTGTGTGTGTGTATGTGTGTGTGTGTGTGGTGTGTGTGTGTGTGTGTGTGTGTGTGTGTGTGTGTGTGTGTGTGTTGTGTGTGTGTGGTGTCACTTTTTACACAGCAGCTTCGGGCGCCACCTCCTCTTCCGCCTGAACCCTCCCTCCTCCTCTTCCTTCCTCCTCCTCCTCCTCCTCCCCCTCCTCCACCTCCTCCTCCTCCTCCTCCTCGCGTCTCCCTCCCTTCTCTCTTCCGTTACAAGGAGCAGAGTTCTCCTTCTCCCCTCAGTATCTCACTTCCTCCTCCTCCACCGCCTCCTTTTGCTCCTGTTACTCGGTCGTCTCCTCCTCCTCCTCCTCCTCCTTGCTTGGACGGGGGAGCAGCAACACAAACCCAACATTAATAAAGAGCCATATCTCTCTCTCTCTCTCTCTCTCTCTCTCTCTCTCTCTCTCTCTCTCTCTCTCTCTCTCTCTCTCTCTCTCTCTCTCTCTCTCACAAGTCTGATACAGAAGCCAGACATGAACTGTAATAACATACAACGAAGTGCTGGAAACTGTATGTTTTCATTATTCATCTTTAGTATCTATTTCATTCTTATCTAGATTCTAAATGCGTATGTTTGTATGCTTTGTAAAGGCTAAACATCCCCCCTTAGAAGTAGTAGTATGAGTAGAATAACAACAGTAATAGCAGTAGTAGTAACACCACCACGTTCGTAACTACGTACCACCATCAACTAAACAAAACCAAATGGCACATCTATAAATATAAATCATCAGCGACAGAAAAAAATTGACGTATCAATACATCAATTAGCAAAACATTAAATCCTACCTATTAATATCCCTTGGCTATTCTTGCCTTTTCTGAGTCCATTAAAAAGAAATATTGTAAAAAATAAAAATAAAAATCATCAGCGAAAGAAAAAAATATATACGTAGCAACACATTTAATAATTACCTTACCTATACCTAACTACTACCTAACTACTACCTAACTACTACCTAACTACTACTGGCTATTAATACAGTGTTGGTCATAAGTTTTGGCTATTAATACAGTGTTGGTCATAAGTTTTGGCTATTACTACAGTGTTGGTCATAAGTTTTGGCTATTAATACAGTGTTGGTCATAAGTTTTGGCTATTAATACAGTGTTGGTCATAAGTTTTGGCTATTAATACAGTGTTGGTCATAAGTTTTGGCTATTAATACAGTGTTGGTCATAAGTTTTGGCGGGTCCGTTCTCTCGCGCCAAAAGTAATGACCCTCACTGTCGAAGTCTTCCCGCTGACCCATAACCTTAGCTAACACTTGATTTTCTCTCCTCAGCGATAACTAGCAAGATAACGGCTTCCTGTGCATCTCATCCTTCGCCCTTGGACTCAATGGCTGGCGAACCTTTGCTCCAACTACTACCTAACTTACCTATTAACCCCTTCACGCCCACACTCTAAGAAAAAAAGGGTAGGAAAAGGGTAGAAAAAGGATATTTGTATTGATGAAATACTGCTACCCTTTTTCTACCCTTACAAATATACCCTTTCGGATCGACGCAAATATACCCTTTTCCAACCCTCTCGTCTAAAAAGGGTAGATAAAGGGTAGATGAAGGGTATAATCGGCAGCATCTACCCTCCAGCCTGGACGTAGGGTTTCAAAAGGGTAGTGATGGTGCGATGTAACAATTCTACCCTTAATGTACCCCCCATTTCTGAGAGTGCAGATCTTTCCTTTGCTATATAAAATCGTCTGTTATTAGCCATAAAACTACGAAAAAGTAACTAAATAAACGAAATTAGCTCTTTTTTTTATAGTGGACAAGGATACGAAACAGGTCATATCTATAAAAACATAGCTTATATTCATTAAAAATCGTTAAATGGTGGTCAAAATACAATGGAAATTACGTTATGGGCCTCAAGGGTTTAATATCCCTTGGCTATTCTTGGCTTTTTCTGGGTCCATACATTCATTATTCCCTTACCTTATAGAACGTGGCGAGGCTTGGAGAAAAGAACGCCAGCCATTGAGTCCAAGGGCGAAGGATAAGATGAACAGGAAGCCGTTATCTTGCTAGTTATCGCTGAGGAGAGAAAATCAAGTGTTAGCCAAGGTTATGGGTCACCGGGAATACTTCGACAGTGAGGGTTATTACTTTTGGCGCGAGAGAACGGACCCGCCAAAACTTATGACCAACACTGTATTAATAGCCAAAACTTATGACCAACACTGTATTAATAGCCAAAACTAATGACCAACACTGTATTAATAGCCAAAACTTATGACCAACACTGTATTAATAGCCAAAACTTATGACCAACACTGTAGTAATAGCCAAAACTTATGACCAACACTGTAGTAATAGCCAAAACTTATGACCAACACTGTAGTAATAGCCAAAACTTATGACCAACACTGTATTAATAGCCAAAACTTATGACCAACACTGTAGTAATAGCCAAAACTAATGACCAACACTGTATTAATAGCCAAAACTTCTGACCAACACTGTAGTAATAGCCAAAACTTCTGACCAACACTGTAGTAATAGCCAAAACTTCTGACCAACACTGTATTAATAGCCAAAACTTCTGACCAACACTGTAGTAATAGCCAAAACTTATGACCAACACTGTAGTAATAGCCAAAACTTATGACCAACACTGTAGTAATAGCCAAAACTTATGACCAACACTGTATCATTTACTATGTTATTTCCTTATACCTTCTGTTATCTTTTTTATATTACTTCCATGTATGTGTTATCTTATCCTTTATTATATGTATATTGTGTGTATTGTTTAATTATTTATTTTTGCTGTCTATGTCTTTGAGCGAAATACAATTATTATTATTATTATTATTATTATTATTATTATTATTATTATTATTATCATTATATTATTACTATTTTACTTGTATTGATCTATGTACACTTGAAATGCTCTCTCTCTCTCTCTCTCTCTCTCTCTCTCTCTCTCTCTCTCTCTCTCTCTCTCTCTCTCTCTCTCTCTCTCTCTCTCTCTCACACACACACACACGATCCTAACTCTTCAAAATAGTTATAATTATGTATCCAATCACTCGCTTGTCAATCACCTTCAATTCATTTTACAGTTATGTATGATACAGAAAAATGTTATTAAAGAAGACTACAATTACTCCTCTCTAAAGACTCAATTGGCGTCCTATTTACCGTTGTTCCGCAGCATGACTTTCATACTTTTATATATTTTCAACTCTAACTCATTTTTTCCTACACAATTTCATTCTATCATTTTCTGCTCACTTCCTTCAAAAATATGTTATCCCTCATCCGCTTGTTCTGTATTAACATTTTTGGTTTTACAGCTCCATGGCAATTTTCGTAATATATATTTTTTTCTGTGAGATTTCAGTGTCTATTAATTTTTTGGTGGTTTTTGAGACTGGTTAGCAAGTAAGTTTTGTTATTTTGAGGTTTTGCGCATTCACTGTCTCTAATAACCGCGAAGACTGTTAGAATATTAGAGCCTTGTTATTTTTTCCCCATTACATTACTCTCTCTCTCTCTCTCTCTCTCTCTCTCTCTCTCTCTCTCTCTCTCTCTCTCTCTCTCTCTCTCTCTCTCTCTCTTCTCGTGAGTGAGTGTTAGAATATTAATGTACAGTTCTTTTTTTCCATTACATTACTCTCTCTCTCTCTCCTCCTCTCTCTCATCTACTACTCCTCTCCTCCTCTCCTCCTCTCTCTCTCCTCTCTCTCTCCTCCTCTCTCTCTCCTCTCGTGAGACTGTTAGAATACTTAAGTCATTCTTTTTTTTCCATTACATTACTCTCTCTCTCTCTCCTCTCTCTCTCTCTCTCTCTCTCTCTCTCTCTCTCTCTCTCTCTCTCTCTCTCTCTCTCTCTCTCGGGTTAGACCAAGGGCTTTCAGTGTCTCATTTGGTGAAAGTAAAAGATAATGATGGAACATTAAGGCTAAGAAGAACCCGAGCTCCATCAACTTGTGGTCCTAATAAAGAGAAAGGAGAGAGTGAGGAGTGGGAGAGGAAGATGAAAAGGTAACAGGAAGCAGAAGTGAGATAAATGTGACGCAAGGTATCTAAGGAAAAAATTAATGATTGTAGGATGAAGAGAAGAAATAGATATAGATGAAATTTTGTAGATGAAACGGTGAAAGAAAGCAGAAGTGAGATAAATGTAACGCAAGGTATTTAAGG
>JACEEZ010012120.1:50000-60000 GCA_016584305.1 Chionoecetes opilio | reverse complement strand
ATGAAATCGTCTGTTGTTAGCCATAAAATTACGAAAAAGTTACTCAATATACCAAATTAACTAGTCGACAAAGATACTAAACAGGTCATATCTATAAAATATTGCTTATATTCACTAGAAATCGTCTTATGGCACCCAAATTAGAATGGAAATTACGTTCTGGGTCTCAAGGGGTTAAAGTGGTGTTTCTGTGTCTGGTTGAGGTGTTGTAGATTTGGTAGGCGAGTGTTGCAATCTTGGCTGTGTTTAGGATCATCCGGTTTTGATATGTGTTGAGTGCGATTGTGTTGTTGTTGTTGTTGGTGGTGTTTTTTGTGTGTTGCGTGTTCTTGGTGATGGTTGTAGCGTTAACATGTCTTTTTATTACGTGTGTGTGTGTGTGTGTGTGTGTGTGTGTGTGTGTGTGTGTGTGTGTGTGTGTGTGTGTGTGTGTGTGTGTGTGTGTGTGTGTGTGTGTGTGTGTGTGTGTGTGTGTGTGTCCCCAGTGACGTTCAGGAAACGCCCCGATACAGGACAACACATATACCGGATACACACACACACACACATACACACACACAGACACACACACACACACACACACACACACACACACACAGACACACACACACACACACACACACACACACTTAAGGCTTAGCTACTTTTGAGTGTCAATGTTCAAACAATAAACAGTCAAACACAGATTCATTGAGTTTTAAAAAGTTAAGAAAACAGACCGTCAAGTTTTGGGACCAATAATTGTTCTTACATTAACTAATATTCACGAATTTCATAAGGAAAATATGTAGGGAACCGTTTTATAATGAGCGGAAATGTGAGAAACCCATGAAATTCAACTCGACAGGTTTGGCGTATTCTAATCTAATCCTTATTCACGGAGTACCCAAGGACGTGAATGACTTGTGCACTCCCTCGGTGTTAATTTCTTATCAGTTAGGGTTGTTATCAGCACTACCAGATGGCTCGACGCGCGACACGAGTTCAAAATCACCAACAATAAGTCGGTGAATCTACACAATCTGATTCCCCGAAGGACTCCTCAAATCGATTGTCAACAGGTGTTTGTGCGGTGTGTCGTGTTGCGTCTCTGTGTGCAGGTGTGCCTCGTTTACAGGTGTAGGTGTGTAGCAGGTGTATAGGTGTAGGTACAGCAGGTGTCCGCCGGTGTTTTGCTGAGGTGTAGTATACGTGGACACTGTACGTGGACACTGTAGAGGGTGATGGTGGTGTGACAGTAACGTATTTCTTCCTATTTCTTCGTTTTTGTTTTGTGTTATCGTGGCTGAGTTTTGCTTCACATGTGTATAACGATGATGATGATGATGATGATGATGATGATGATGATGATGATGATGATAGTTGTATTATTATAAATTATATAGATTATTAGATTTTAGAATTATTAGATTGTTTTTATAATTTTTTTTTTTGCTTATGTTTTGTGTTAAAGCAGCTGAGTTTTGCTTCTTTGGCGATGGTGATGTGACAGAAATGATGTATTATTTCCTGTTTTGTGTTAATGTGGCTGAGTTTTGTTTGCTTCTTTGGCGATGGTGATGTGACAGAAATTATGTATTATTTCCTGTTTTGTGTTAATGTGGCTGAGTTTTGCTTCTTTGGCGATGGTGATGTGACAGAAATTATGTATTATTTCCTGTTTTGTGTTTATGTGGCTGAGTTTTCCTTCTTTGGTGATGGTGATGTGACAGAAATTATGTATTATTTCCTGTTTTGTGTTAACGTGGCTGAGTTTTGCTTCTTTGGCGATGGTGATGTGACAGAAATGATGTATTATTTCCTGTTTTGTGTTACCGTGGCTGAGTTTTGCTTCTTTGGTGATGGTGATGTGACAGAAATGATGTATTATTTCCTGTTTTGTGTTAACGTGGCTGAGTTTTGCTTCTTTGGTGATGGTGATGTGACAGAAATTATGTATTTTTTCGTATGTTTTGTGTTAACGTGGCTGAGTTTTCCTTCTTTGGTGATGGTGATGTGACAGAAATTATGTATTTTTTCGTATGTTTTGTGTTAACGTGGCTGAGTTTTGCTTCTTTGGTAATGGTGATGTGACAGAAATGATGTATTATTTCCTGTTTTGTGTTAAAGCAGCTGAGTTTTGCTTCTTTGGTAATGGTGATGTGACAGAAATGATGTATTATTTCCTGTTTTGTGTTAAAGCAGCTGAGTTTTGCTTCTTTGGTAATGGTGATGTGACAGAAATGATGTATTATTTCCTGTTTTGTGTTATGCGCTGAGTTTTGCTTCACATGTGTATGATGATAATAATAATAATAATACATTTTTTCACCCCAGGGCATACAGTAAAATAACAACAACATAATAATACAAACAGGAATAAATAAACTGAAGTACCCAAGCAAATAAAATCTAATATATACATGTGGGCAATATATACACACTGCTGTCCATTCAATGATGATGATGATGATGATGAGGCGGAAGACCCAACTGACCTCACCATCATCTGACAGGCCAGGTTAATGCACTATGATGAGTCCTTTCACTCCTGATGATTAGTTGATACTCATGAATTGCATCTAATTGCCTCATACACAGCGGATCACACTTTTTTTTTTTTTTCTCTCTCTCTCTCTCTCTCTCTCTCTCTCTCTCTCTCTCTCCTCTCTCTCCTCTCTCCTCTCTCTCTCTCTCTCTCTCTCTCTCTCTCTCTCTCTCTCTCTCTCTCTCTCTCTCTCCTTCTTTCTCTCTCTCTTTTTTTAACTTAACCTTGACGGCGGTTATGTCTAAGTCACGCCAAGGCTATCTCTACACTTTTTTTTCAACTTCATGAAATAGGATTTCTAACAGTCAAAAAATAGTACAGCATTCTCTTTGAATATCTATGACTCACATGCTGCCATTAATGATACTAACAACTATATACCTAATAACCTCGTCTCGGTCTCTTCTCTTCTCTCATCAAGCTATTTCTCTCTCTCTCTCATCTCTCTCTGTCTCTCTTACTCTCTTCCCCTTCTCTCCTCTTATTTTATCAACTTCAACCTACGCATTCAGCTAATATTACCACTTTTTTTCTTCGAAGTATGTATTTTAATCAAAAAGTATGCTAAATCTTATTTTTTTTCCTCAGCCCTTACTGTAAACTACTTATGTAACAAATACTGTTATTACTCTGTTCCTTTCTCAGTACTTTAAATTTTCTGTTCAATAGTAGTTCATAATTCCTCTTTTCAGCCCTTAATATTTTCTTTTCAATACTAGCTAATATATTTTTTCCTTCAGTACTTAATATTTTCTTTTCAATACTAGTTAATATATATTTTTTCTTCAGTACTTGATATTTTCTTTTCAATACTAGCTAATATATTTTTTCCTTCAGTACTTAATATTTTCTTTTCAATACTAGTTAATATATTTTTTTCTTCAGTACTTTATATTTTTTCAATACTAGTTAATATTTTTTTCCTTCAGTACTTTATATTTTTTCAATACTAGCTAATATATTTTTTTCTTCAGTACTTAATATTTTCTTTTCAATACTAGTTAATATATTTTAATCTTCAGTACTTTATATCTTTTCAATAATAGTTAATATATTTTTTCCTTCAGTGCTGTATATTTTCTTTTCAATACTAGCTAATATATTTTTTTCTTCAGTACTTAATATTTTCTTTTCAATACTAGTTAATATATTTTTTTATTCAGTACTTAATGTTTTCTTTTCAATACTAGTTAATATATTTTTTTCTTCAGTACTTAATATTTTCTTTTCAATACTAGTTAATATATTTTTTCCTTCAGTACTTTATATCTTTTCAATACTAGTTCATAATTCCTTTTTTCAGTGCTGTATATTTCTTTTCTTTTCAATATCATAGTCTATTTTTTTTAACGAGGCAAAAAATCCTGCCCCCTTACTGCTTACTGACTGATATTTGAGGCCAGGAGAAGGGAATACTACGCTTCTTCTAAATTCCAGTTGTATTTTATCATACTTAACTATAGTATCAGGTAAACATAGGCATCATTATGAGCATGAGACCTTAAGATAGTGAATTTTTTGCCTTGTTAAAAAAAATAGACTATAGTTAATATAGTGTCTCTCTCTCTCTCTCTTTCTTTCTCTCTCTCTCTCTCTCTTTTTTTTTTTTTTTTTTTTTTTTTTTTTTTTTAACTTAATACATTGAAAACAGAAGGGGAGTTGATGTGCTAAAGTCGACGCCAAGGACTATCTCTAGGACTATCCTCAACATGAAGCGCTTTTTTTATTCCTCTTTATAACCAAAACATTTCCACAAATTTCAAAGATAGGAGTTCTGGAGTATATGTATCTTAGTATCTGTATACATATAAGTACTTAAGTAGTAGGTAGTTCTAAGTAAGTTCTAAGGTAAGCTAAGGTAGTATGTAGTTCTGTATCCTTTATACGTATAGGAAGTCGGGCCCGGGGCAGAAAATACAAAAGTCAACCTAACCAAAAAGCTGCGTAAGTTGCCAGTCCCCAAAGAGAGATCCAAGGGTGGGCCAATTTAGAGAATTTACTGGTCTTTCTCTAAGTTCCAACTGGGCTTAAAGTATGAGGTTATATAATGGTCTCTCTCTCTCTCTCTCTCTCTCTCTCTCTCTCTCTCTCTCTCTCTCTCTCTCTCTCTCTCTCTCTCTCTCTCTCTCTCTCTCTCTCTCTCTCTCTCTCTCTCGTACATATAAAACTTAAAAGCCAAATGAAAAACAAAACACAAAAAAGACGAGACTGCACTATTCTCTCTCTCTGTCTCTGTCTCTCTCTCTCTCTCTGTCTCTCTCTCTCTCTGTCTCTCTGTCTCTCTCTCTTTTCCTCCTCCTCCTCTCTCTCTCTCTCTCTCTCTTACATATAAAACTTAAAAGCCAAACGCAAAAAAGATTAAAAAAAAGACGAGACAGCACTAATCTAGTCTCTCTCTTCTCTCTCTCTCTCCCTCTCTCTCTCTCTCTCTCTCTCTCCTCTTCTCTCTCTCTCTCTCTCTCTCTCTCGTACATCTAAACCTTAAAAGCTAAACGCAAAAAATGAGAGAAAAAAAACGAGACTGCACTATTCTCGGCTGCCTCACTTACCCATTGATTACCTGGCGTGATTAACTCCATCAGGCAAGCCAACGTAACTTTGCAACACACACACACACACACACACACACACACACACACACACACACACACACACACACACACACACACACACACACACACACACACCTACACACACACACACTTTGACATCATGATAAACACTCGAAGTCGCTGAAAACGCGTGATAATCTAACTTTCCAGGTCGTGCAAGCGGTTCGGCATCAAGGTAATGAATACAGGTGAGTGCAAGGCGTTCTGGTGGTGTGGTTGTGGCGCTTGGGTGACTCGGTTGTGTCATTCATGCATGGTCTTGATCACGTATGGACTCGTGATCGCCAGCTGTTGTGTATATTCTATCCTTTACCTCTACCCTCTTATCCTATCCTACCCTTATTCTACCCTTTTTCTACCCTTTTTCTACCCTTTTTCTACCCTTTTCTTACCCATCTTTTCTAAGAGTGTATGTGTACTCTTTTTTTTTGTCTCTTTATCCTTTTTCTTTTGTTTTTTTCACACAAAGAAATGTTTAGGAAGAAGTTTATGTTTTTTTTATCCTTTATGTTCTTTTTCTGTCTGTTTATCTATGAATCATAAATGCTGGAGAAACAAATATTTGCAGTTCCTGGTAAGAATAAGATCAAGAATGACGTACACACACACACACACACACACACACACACACACACACACACACACACACACACACACACACACACACACACATACACACAAAAAAAAAAAAAAAATTAACCCTCCCTAAACCAGATATATTTTTTTCTAAACAATGCAACCTCAAACTACTTAATGAGAGTAATTAACGAGGTAATTATAGCAGGTACAAAAAGGGTAAAGCCGTGCGCCTGAAGACTAAGTATCCCTGACTGACTAGGTAACTAACTGTGTCTAACGAGGCGAAACTACAGGTATCTAGGAAGGTGTGTGGGTGTGTGTGTTGTGGTGTGTGTGTGGTGTGGTGTGGTGTGTGTGTGTGTGTTATGGTGTGTGTGTGTGTGTGTGTGGTATGTGTGCGTGCATGTGTGTTGTGGTGCGTTGTGTATGTGTGTGTGTGTGTTGTGGTGTGTGTGTGTGTGTTGTGTGTGTGTGTGTGTGTGTGTTGTGGTGTGTGTTGTGTGTGTGTGTGTGTGTGTGTGGTGTGGTGTGTGTGTGTGTGTGTGTGTGTGTGTGTGTGTGTGGTGTGGTGTGGTGTGGTGTGGTGTGGTGTGGTGTGGTGTGGTGTGGTGTGTGTGTGTGTGTGTGTGTGTGTTTCATATCCAGGGCCATCTCTTCATAAACCTCCTCCATAATAACAACATTCTTTCCTCTAATAACACCTTCGAAATCACAACCCATGAAGCTCCTAGATAAATAGTTTGCTTCACAAGGTCAACACTAAACTTTAAACCAACAACAGGCAAGACAAGCTAAACTAAACCTCCTGAACTAAATTTGTCTTTCCCCCTTTTTATATTCTCTTACTGTCTTCTTTATAGGGACTGGCAACTAAGCGGTGGTTTGTTACTCCTGTTTTTTTTTTTTTTACCTTGGCCAGTCCTTCGTAAAAAAAACCCAGTCAATGCAAGCCAAACGCACGCCTCCGAACACCTCCTTCCCGCCTTTGTTTAAGTCTCCGCCACGCTTCCGAACACCTGTTATACATTTTGTCTCACTGATGAATAAATAGACTAACTACTTTGATCACTTCTAGACACGGAAGGCTCATAGTGGAGTGATAAATAACGGTAGTCAGACAAAGTAATAAGGGAAGGAAGAGAGAGAAGATGGTCGCGGTGATAAAAAAACAATTTGTACTTTCTTTTGTGGATTGTATTGTATATATTATATTTTATTTGCTTTACCGTAGATAACACTATAGTCGCCAGTCACTCGCCACTGCACTAATGTCGCCAGGCACAATATATTACGAATTTTAGCATCCCTACAGCCTTGTATGTGCCACTGAAGACATGTAGTGTGATGTACATCATATAAACTACTGTGTATCGTCTTCAGTGACACATACAAATCAGTAGGGATGCTAAAAGTCGTAATATATTGTGCCTGGCGACATTAGTGCAGTGGCAAGTGACTGGCGACTATAGTGTTGTCTACGGTAGCACTTCAGTTCATTTCCTCATGTATGTATATTATGCTGTTGTTTTCTTTCTTTTTCCTGTGTGCCTTCGGGTGAAAATAAAATAATTATTATTATTATTATTGTAGAGGTGAGTTTTTTCTCCTTGACCGATATCCATTGTTTATTTAGTTACGTATTCACTGTATAATTTATTCATTTTAATCGGTAGTTAGATCTCTATATATATGAAAATAAGGATTCCAGTCTTATTATCCATAAACATGTATTTTGAAATCCAATAAAGTAAGTATTTTGTAAAAAGAAAATGATAGTGAGTTTTTTTGAAAGATTAGAACACCGAATTACCTCACACACACACACAACACACACATCCACACACACACACACCACACACACACACACACACACACACACACACACATGCAAACAGACACACGCACACATGCAATAGACACACACACCACATTAACGAAGTATTTGTATGTATTATTGTCAAGAGATTTTATGAATTATTGTACGAGGAGAGGAAATAAGCGGAACACCTTGGTCTTTAACCTTGGCCTATGGAGGTTAGAGGAAGGGAGAGGAGGGAGGGAGGCATGGAGGGAAGGCCAAAAGGAGGGGTGATAGGCACAGGTTGTCAGATAAACACACTATCACACTGACACACTAATCATGAACTGTTATCTTCTTTCACTGATAAGAAATTTTCAAATCTGACGGGAAGAAAGGTAAGTGTGTGTGTGTGTGTGTGAGAGAGAGAGAGAGAGAGAGAGAGAGAGAGAGAGAGAGAGAGAGAGAGAGAGAGAGAGAGAGAGAGAGAGAGAAGAGAGAGAGAGAGAGAGAGAGAGAGAGAGAGAGAACGTGTTTGAAAGGCTACAACGTAAGTCTATAAATTATTACACTTCTTCGTTCCTTTATTAATACTAAATCTATAAACTTTAAAGTGTTAGTCTTTTTTTCCTCCTCCTCCTCCTCCTCCTCCTCCTCCTCCTTCTTCTTCTTCTTCTCCTCCTCCTCCTCCTCCTCCTCCTCCTCCTCCTCCTCCTCCTCCTCCTCCTCCTCCTCCTCCTCCTCCTCCTCCTCCTCCTCTTCTTCCTCCTCCTCCTCCTCCACTGGTCTCTCAGAAGCAACGAATCTCTCTACTTAATACGGACACATTCATTAAGCAAGACAATTTGTTCGGACAATTAAGGAGTTATATTGGAAACGGCTTCCTTTGCTGTACCTTCCTCTTCCTCTTCTTGTGTCCCATCTTCTCCTTCCTCTTCCTCTTCTTGTGTCCCATCTTCTCCTTCCTCTTCCTCTTCTTGTGTCCCATCTTCTCTTTCCTCTTCCTCTTCTTGTGTCCCATCTTCTCCTTCCTCTTCCTCTTCTTGTGTCCCATCTTCTCTTTCCTCTTCCTCTTCTTGTGTCCCATCTTCTCCTTCCTCTTCCTCTTCTTGTGTCCCATCTCCTCCTTCCTCTTTCCTCTTCTTGTGTCCCATCTCCTCCTTCCTCTTCCTCTTCTTGTGTCCCATCTCCTCCTTCCTCTTCCTCTTCTTGTGTCCCATCTCCTCCTTCCTCTTCCTCTTCTTGTGTCCCATCTCCTCCTTCTCTTCCTCTTCTTGTGTCCCATCTCCTCCTTCCTCTTCCTCTTCTTGTGTCCCATCTCCTCCTTCCTCTCTCCTCTTCTTGTGTCCCATCTCCTCCTTCCTCTTTCCTCTTCTTGTCCCATCTTCTCCTTCCTCTTCCTCTTCTTGTGTCCCATCTCCTCCTTCCTCTTCCTCTTTTTGTGTCCCATCTTCTCCTTCCTCTTTCCTCTTCTTGTGTCCCATCTCCTCCTTCCTCTTTCCTCTTCTTGTGTCCCATCTTCTCCTTCCTCTTTCCTCTTCTTGTGTCCCATCTCCTCCTTCCTCTTCCTCTTCTTGTGTCCCATCTTGACCCTCACTCCTTACTCTTAACACTCTGCTTTTCTCTTGACTTTCTTTCTCTTTCTTTAATATTATGACACTCACTGTGATTTCTCATTTTACTTTGACTTACTCTTTACTTCGCGTATTTTCTCTTCCCAGTTTCTTAATCCTCTTGTAGTTATTCTCTGACGTCTGTTTTAACCCTCCTTCCTCTTGATCTTACTCTGCTCTTCCCTTTCTCTTTCATCTTCTTCCTTGAACATCCTTTAGTGATCATTTTTCCTCCTCCTCCTCCTCCTCCTCCTCTTCCTCTTCCTCCTCCTCCTCTTCCTCCTCCACCACCACCTCCACCACCTCCACCACCTCATCCTCTTCCTCCTCTTCCTCCTCCTCCTCTTCCTCCTCCTCCACCACCACCTCCTCCTCCTCCTCCTCCTCCTCCTCCTCCTCCTCCTCCTCCTCCTCTTCCTTACGAATACACAAACGGGACGTAAAGAAAACGGGAGGCAAATTACGCAACACAGAACCACAATAAGACTCCAGTGTGTCCCTTTGAGTCGCGTTTCTCATTAACATAATTAAGGAGTCTATTTGTCACTGCTAATGAAGGTTAATTAGACACCCTCCTCCCTCCTGATGACTCCCACTAAACGCAAGTCCTACAACACCACATGTACACAAAGACACGTAACTTAGGGAGACGTGAGCCAAGCAGTGGTATACAAATGCGTGCGTTAGGCTTGTGAGGAACATTAAATCGCATCGTTTTTATACCCGTACTCGTAGTCACATACCATCATTGTACGTGGTCATTGTTCACTTTTTGTCTTGTCCTAATTAAATCAATATGTCATGCCAGCTCTGTTGTGATTGCAATAGGAGTACTGTAGGGTTGCTCTAGTACTTTCCATGGCAGCTACAA
>JACEEZ010012120.1:42500-45000 GCA_016584305.1 Chionoecetes opilio | reverse complement strand
ATGTTGAATACGATCACGACAGCAAGATGTTGAAAACGATCACGAGAACACAAGATGGTTTGAATAGATCACGAGACAGCAAGAGGTTGAATACGATCCGAGACAGAAGATGTTGAATACGACACGACAGCAGATGTTGAATACGATCACGAAACAGCAAGATGGTTTGAATCGATCACGAGACAGCAAGATGTTGAATACGATCACGAGACAGCAAGATGGTTGATCGATAGAGAAGCAAGATGTTTGAATACGATCACGAGACAGCAGATGGTCTGATACGATCACGAGACAGCAGATGGTTTGAATACGATCACGAGACAGCAAGATGGTTGAATACGATCACGGAGACAGCAAGATGGTTTGAATACGATCACGAGACAGCAAGATGGTTTGAACGATCACGAGACAGCAAGATGGTTGAATACGATCAAGCAGCAAAGGTTTGAATACGATCACGAGACAGCAAGATGGTTTGAATACGATCACGAGACAGCAAGATGGTTTGAATACGATCACGAGACAGCAAGATGGTTTGAATACGATCACGAGACAGCAAGATGGTTTGAATACGATCACGAGACAGCAAGATGGTTGAAGAGAAAACGGCGTATATGAAAGGAACAGGAAATTATTATGTTTTACACTTTTAATTAACCCCTTAAGGCCCAGAACGTTATTTCCATTGTAATTTAGGTAGGCCATTAGACGGTTTTAATGAAAATAAGCAAAAGTTTATAGATATGACCTGTTTAGTAGCCTTGTCCACTACCGTAGATAACAGTGAAGTCGCCAGTTCTAAGTTTCTTTGTTATTTACAGACGTGTGGTGGCGTTAATACTTACATTTGTACATCCATGATTTCATGGAAAGTTAGAAGGGTCTATCTGGAAAGTCTGTGTCATTTTGTGTCTTCATCTGTGTCACATTAGGGCTATAAATGAACAAATTACAAAAATAAAACCGAGTGGCGACCTCACTATACCTACTACAGTAAAGTCGCCAGCTAGTATTTTTACCCAACAGTTGAGTCGCCACTCTGAGGAATTCAGGGAAATTAGAGGTAAAGTAAAACAAGTCTCTATATTATTAGCTGCGGAAGATGCTTGGATATATAAAAATTCCTCTGCCAACGTGAAAATAAATTCTATTCAAGTTTGAAAGATCTGGCAAGTCTGTGTCCTGTCGCCCGAAAAGCTACTGTTTACTGGCTGTCATCGCGCGAAGAAAAACGTGAGAAGCAAAATGCGCAACAGTTATATTTGCAGATACAAAGCATAAAACAACGCTGAAACAGGGTAGATTATACAGTCATGATATAAACTACTGTGTAACATCTTCAGTGGCACATAAAAATAAGTAGTGATGCTATAATTCGTAATATTTGGCGACTGGCGACTTCACTGCAGGTGGCGACTTCACTGTTATCTTACGGTAGCTAATTTGGTATATTTAGTTACTTTTCGTAATTTTATGGCTAAAAACAGACGATTTTATATAGCAAAGGAAAGATCTGGGCGTGAAGGAGTTAATGTTAATCCCAATACCGATATGCATTTTCTAAATCTTTCTTTCGTTCTAAATCTTTCTTTTCTCAACTAAATAAATGTGAACTGTAAAATAAACTGTGAATGAATCAAAACGATCACGAGAGAATGCGAGAGACTGGGGAGAGAAAACGGCGTGTATAAAACAAACATGCAAAGTATAATCATGTTTTAAAATTTGACACTTAATAGGTTAGGTTAGGATTCATTAACCCCTTCACACCCAGATCTTTCCTTTCCTATATGAAATCGTATGTTGTTAGCCATATAATTAGGAAAAGTAACTGAATAAACCAAATTAGTTAGTCGACAAGGATACTAAATAGGTCATAGCTATAAAATATTGCTTATACTAACTTAAAAACGTCTAATGGTAGTCAAATTACAATGGAAATTACGTTCTGGGTCTCAAGTGGTTAAAGGCTTAATGCCTAACCTTAACCTTAACCCAACACCGATATATAATTTCTCTTCAATTCATTTTCTCTTCAAAACAAACGTGCAATGAATTATCATGTTTTAAAATTTGACACTTAAACCTAACACCGATATGCATTTTCTCTTCAATTCTTTAACATTTCTGTAACATTCCTTGACCTGACACCGTGTAAATAAGTTAACAGGAATATATGACGAGTAGAAATGCGTGAAAATATGAAACACTCGAGTAAAGAGAATTAGAAACCATGAGTTGTATTGAGATGCCGTCAAAAATCATTATTATTATTATTATTATTATTATTATAAATATTTCATCAATCTAAATTTCGAAAGGAGGGTTTTGAGTCAGGATGTTGAAGGTTTAGTCTGGAGAAAAAGATGACCTACTGAATGACCTTTATACACACCCTAATTAAAAACATAAATAAATAATGATAATAATAATAATAGTAATAATAAACTTACAATATGACGACTTGGTACTTACTACATTCCCTTTCACGCCACTGTTT
>JACEEZ010012120.1:27500-40000 GCA_016584305.1 Chionoecetes opilio | reverse complement strand
AGAGACAGAGACAGAGACAGAGACGAGACGAGACGAGACAGAGACGAGACAGAGAGAAGAGAGAGAGAGAGAGAGAGAGAGAGAGAGAGAGAGAGAGAGAGAGAGAGAGAGAGAGTAACATGATAATGATGAAGAAGAGAAAGATGAGGAGGAAAGAGAAAAGAGAAAAAAAGAAGACTACAACCACACAACACACAACACCACACACACACACACCACACACAACCCACACACACACACCACACCCACACCCACACACCACCCACACACCCACCCACACCCAACCACACCACACACTACACACAACCAACCACCCACCAACGCACACACACCCACACCACAACCCACCATCCACCCACACCCAACACACACACACACCCCAACACACGACAACACCCCACCCCACCCACACCACTTACTACGTTCTATATTATTTTCTTGGTAGGAGCCGTGACTGTATACAACGATAAATTATAAGAGTGAATGGAGCTACAAAAAGTGCCTTATTGACGGTGTGTTGTTAAGTGTGCTAGTATTGAAAGACTAACAGGACCACCCCCCCCCCCCCCCCCCGTAAGTACCTGTAATTGGGTGTTGACTCGAGCATGAGGAGAATGATTGGTTCAGTAATTTTGTTGTAAGTGTAGTAAAAGTAGTAGTGCTGGTTGTGGTGGTGGTGGTAGTAGTAGTAGTAGTAGTAGTAGTAGTAGTAGTGGTAGTAGTAGTAGTCGTGTTAGTAGTGGTAGTAGTAGTAGTCGTGTTAGTAGTGGTAGTAGTAGTAGTCGTGTTAGTAGTGGTAGTAGTAATAGGGTATAGTCGTGTTAGTAGTATAGTGTATAAGAAGAAGTGTTAGTAGTGGTGTAGTTGAGTATAGTAGTAGTAGAGTAGAGAGTGTAGTGTAGTGAAGTAGTGTAGTACCGTGTTAGTAGATAGTAGTTAGTAGTAGTAGTGTAGTTAGTAGTAGAAGTGTTAGTTGTGGTAGTGTTTGAGTAGTAGTAGTAGTAGTAGTATAGTGTAGTAGTAGTGGTTAGTAGTAGTAGATAGTATCGTGTTATAGGTAGTGTATAGTAGTATGTTAGTAGAGTAGAAGTAGTAGTATGAAGTGTAGTAGGTAGTAGAAGTAGAGTGTTGTAGTAGTAGTAATAGTAGTAGTAGTCGTGTGTAGTAGTAGTATAGCAGTAGTAGCTAGTATATAGTAGTAGTATAAGTAGTAGTAGTAGTAGTAGTAGTAGTAGTATAGTAGTATAGTAGTAGTAGTAATAGTAAGTAGTAGTAGTAGTAGAGTAGTTTAGTAGTATAGTGTAGTAGTTAGTATTGTAGTAGTAGTAGTGTAGTAGTTAGTAATAGCATGTACAGTAGTAGTGTAGTAGTAGTAGTGTGTTAGTGTAGTAGTAGAAGGTGTATGGTAGTAGAAGTATAGTAGTGCGTGTTAGTATAGTAGGTAGTAGTATGTAGTAGTAAGTTAGTAGAATGTAGTAGTGGTGGTAGTGTAGTTGAGTAGTAGTATTAGTAGATAGTAGTATAGTAGTCGTGTGTAGTAAGTATAGGTATAGTCGTGTAGTAGTGTAGTAGTAGTGAGTAGTGTAGTAGTAGTGAGTGTAGTATAGACAGTGTTATATGTTAGAATGCAGTGTTAGTAGTAGTATGTAGGTAGTCGAGAAGTAGTAATCAGCTAGTATAGTAAGTATGTAGCAAGTAGTTAAACAGTAACACCATATAAATAAATATACATATCACAAACGCCACGCTGTATCGGGTGAGGCATAAAAAAAACCATCCTCACTCAGAACGTAAAAGAAGAAAAAACTACAAAAAAAAAAAAAAAAAAAAAAAAAAAAACCCACTCAAAAAATACCCATAAAACCTGGAACTGAAACCAGAAAAAGGGAAGAGAAAAGAGAGAAAGAGAAAACAACCACCAATCAAGTAATCAACACCCTTAAAAGAAAAAGTAAAGTACAAAAGAAAAAGTTACACCCCCCCCAAAAAAAAGGCGAAGGGCAGATGGACAGGCGAGAAAAAGAAAAAAAATTAAAAGCAAAAAAGACAAGAAAAAGTTGCCTCGGGAGAACCTTATTGATTAGCACATGCTCCGGCGTCCTGTGTGTGTGTGTGTGTGTGTGTGTGTGGTTGTGTGTGTGTGTGTGTGTGTGTGTGTGTGTGTGTGTGTGTGTGTGTGTACGAGCTGCTTAAGAGGGGGAAAATGTGTTACCTGCGCCGTTACTTCATTGTTCGTTTGTATTTTGCCATATTTTTTAAACCAATGTTGTGTTGTGAGAGAGAGAGAGAGAGAGGAGAGAGAGAGAGAGGAGAGAGAGAGAGAGAGAGAGAGGAGAGAGAGAGAGAGAGAGAGAGAGAGAGAGAGAGAGAGAGAGAGAGAGAGAGAGAAGGGGAGAGAGAGAAACAAAAGTAGGTAGATGACAAGAAAAGTATGAACGGCAATGCTTAGGAAGAGAAACAAGAACACTAAGAAAATTGTGACTCAGGAAGGAAAAGAAAATTGTGACTCAGGAAGGAAAAGAAAATTGTGACTCAGGAAGGAAAAGAAAATTGTGACTCAGGAAGGAAAAGAAAATTGTGACTCAGGAAGGAAAGAAAATTGTGACTCAGGAAGGAAAAGAAAATTGTGACTCAGAAGGAAAGAAATTGTGACTCAGAAGGAAAGAAAATTGTGACTCAGGAAGGAAAGGAAAATTGTGACTCAGGAAGGAAAAGAAAATTGTGACTCAGGAAGGAAAAGAAAATTGTGACTCAGGAAGAAAAGAAAATTGTGACTCAGGAAGGAAAAGAAAATTGTGACTCAGGAAGGAAAAGAAAATTGTGACTCAGGAAGGAAAGAAAATTGTGACTCAGGAAGGAAAGAAAATTGTGACTCAGGAAGGAAAAGAAAATTGTGACTCAGGAAGGAAAAGAAATTGGTGACTCAGAAGGAAAAGAAAATTGTGACTCAGGAAGGAAAAGAAAATTGTGACTCAGGAAGGAAAAGAAAATTGTGACTCAGGAAGGAAAAGAAAATTGTGACTCAGGAAGGAAAAGAAAATTGTGACTCAGGAAGGAAAAGAAAATTGTGACTCAAGAAGGAAAAGAAAATTGTGACTCAGGAAGGAAAAGAAAATTGTGACTCAGGAAGGAAAAGAAAATTGTGACTCAAGAAGGAAAAGAAAATATAAACAAAGGAGTAGAAAGCAAATATATAGAAAGAGAAAGAAAAGAAAGAAAGAGGAAGGAGATAAAAGAGAGGCAGAGATCAAAGGAAGGGAAGGAACATTTGCGAGAGAGAGAGAGAGAGAGAGAGAGAGAGAGAGAGAGAGAGAGAGAGAGAGAGAGAGAGAGAGAGAGAGAGAGTGTTAATACCAACAAAATGAGGGGAAGAAATAGTGAGAAGCGATGAACATAAATCTTTACCTTCGACACCCACTCACGACATCTTTCAACCACCTGCTTTATCACTGCCCTTATCTCCTCGTAACTCATGGACGACACCGCTATGAGGCTACGATACAGATAACGATTATGATGTGCTTCAACGGTGTGTTCTTCCCTGAGGCCTTAAACACATCACATAACACCAAATCTCTTAAAAATACACGAATAAAGGAAAGGAAAACAAGAGAACTTACAGTGTACACCTATACAAATTCGTAGTAGTATAGAGAGTATGAGAGTAGTAGTGTAGTAGTAGTAGTTAGTATTAGTGTAGTTAGTAGTACAGTAGTAGAAGTGAGTAGTAGTAGTAGTAGTAGTAGTAGTAGTAGTAGTATAGTAGTAGTAGTAGAGTAAGTAAGCAGTATAGTAGTATAGTGTATATATTAGTAGTAGATAATAGTAGTAGTAGTAGTAGAAGTGTTAGTAGTAGTAGTAGTAGTAGTAGAAGTGTTAGTAGTAGTAGTAGTAGTGTTAGTAGTAGTAGAAGTGTAGTAGTAGTAGTAGTAGTAGTAGTAGTAGTAGTAGTAGTAGTAGTAGTAGTAGTAGTAGTAGTAGTAGTAGTAAAGTGTGTAGAAGTGTTAGAAGTAGTAGTAGTAGTAGTAGTATCTCCTTCAACACACCACATAGAGTCTCTTAACGAATAACATAACAATAAAATAACACGATAACGAAAATAACAATATAATAACACGAATAAAAGAAAGAAAACCAAGATAACTTATAACACAACTACAATATCTGTATCTACATATAATTGATATTCGGTTCTTTATCAGTATATTATAACCCCTTGAGGACCACAACGTAATTTCCATTGTAATTTGGCTACCATTAGACAATTTTTAGTGAATATAAGCAATATTTTATAGATATGACCGGTTTAGTATCCTTATCCACTAGCTAATTTGGTATATTAAGCAATTTTTTTTATATTTTATGGCTAACAACACACGATTTATATTTTTGGCTAACAACACACGATTTTATATAGCAAAGGAAAGATCTGGGAGTGAAGGGGTTCAGGATTAAGTTTTGTCACGTGAGAGATCGGCCACGATGTATGCTGTTGTAGGTAAAATACTAACAATAACAAAGACTTCAGTATTGCCCAAACACGCATGCTTGCTTGAAATCGTGCCACGCATGAAGACTGAGAGATCAATCGAAGGGTGGCCATGTAGGTTAACAATTTGCTGATTTTGTAGGTATTAGGAATTCCTTTGTCATGAATGTACAATAGTTGAATATCATGAATGTAATATAGATGATAGATAGACATAGATAGATAGATAGATAGATAGATAGATAGATAGATAGATAGATAGATAGATAGATAGATAGATAGATAGATAGATAGATAGATAGATAGATAGATAGATAGATAGATAGATAGATAGATAGATAGATAGATAGATAGATAGATAGATAGATAGATAGATAGATAGATAGATAGATAGATAGATAGATAGATAGATAGATAGATAGATAGTGAGTGAGTGAGTGAGTGAGTGAGTGAGTGAGTGAGTGAGTGAGTGAGTGAGTGAGTGAGTGAGTGAGTGAGTGAGTGAGTGAGTGAGTGAGTGAGTGGAGTGATGAGAGAGAGAGAGAGAGAGAGAGAGAGGAGAGAGAAGAGAGAGAGAGAGAGAGAGAGAGAGAGAGAGAGCAGAGAGAGAGAGAGAGAGAGAGAGAGAGAGAGAGAAGATACAAATCAATAGTTGAGTATCATGTATGTTATTCTTTAAAAAAAACTACCATACAGCGACCCTTAAATGTATATATTGAACAAAATACAATCATATTTTATTGTATTTGCTTTAGTACTTAAATTAATTCCCTCATGTCTGTATATTATGTTTTTTTTTACTTCGGGTGAAAATAAAATTAATATTATTATTATTATTATTATTATTATTATATACGAATGAATAATTTAACTACAACTAGATTACAATTACTTACAATAATCAATACAAAAAAACTCGTAAACCAGACATTAAATACAACTGGATTACAATTACTAACTAACAATCATAATAAAAACTTTTGCGCAAACCGTGTAAGTAATAATGAAAACCAAGACACCGAGCACAAAAAAACAACACTATCGGAATCCCTCTCAGCTGTGTGTGTGTGTGTGTGTGTGTGTGTGTGTTGGCTTTGTTTACATCGAGTCAGGGAGTCAGGGTTGCCAACCGTACCAACCGCGCCCCTCGCAGCGTCGCCAAGAGCGGCTGCCACAACCACCTGCCTGCCCGACCTGGCGATAAAACTTGTCCAGTCACAGGTAAAAAGTTTGACCCAGTTCTTCCGTAGCTCTTAGTTTGGTCCTTAAGTTAGCAGGGTGGGTCTCCTAAGTGTGTGTGTGTGTGTGTGTGTGTGTGTGTGTGTGTGTGTGTGTGTGTGTGTGTGTGTGTGTGTGGTGTGTGTGTGTGTGTGTGTGTGTAGTTAGAGAGAGAGAGAGAGAGAGAGAGAGAGAGAGAGAGAGAGAGAGAGAGAGAGAGAAAAGAGATAGAACAGAGCTAGACCGAAGAGATATCAATAGAATAACAGTGATCAGAAGACTACAAAATAAAAAGAGACAGAAAACAAATAAAACCCCTGAATGACAATCCTGTAATGAATCAATACAATAACACTCGTGAAGCTTTAATTCAAAGCACTAACAAAATAAAACAAAACAAAAGAAAAGAAGAAAACAAGAAGGAAAACGTTAAACCCGTGCAGGAAAAAAAAACAGAAGAAAGAAATAATCAAGAGATAATCATACGATAAAACAATAATAAAAATAATCGTAAAGACAACCAAGGAAAACAAATAACATAATTAGCGCGGAATGAATTAGATAAAGCAATAATTAAAAGATATGAAAAATAAAAATAATAATAATAATAATAATAATAATAATAATAATAATAATAATAATAGACATACAAGAAAAAACAACAACATAATATATGGACGAGGGAATGAACTTAAGTACTAAAGCAAATAATTGATACTAGCTATATACCTCTATAATAATAATAATAATAATAAAAATAATAAAAATAATAATAATAATATAATAAAATAATAATAATAAAATAATAATAATAAAAAATAATATAATAATAATAATAATAATAAAAATAAAATAAAATTTCTTTACCACCCGGGGGATACAGGCAAAAAAAAAGATAAAAAATAAGACAAAATTAATGTCAAAATGAACACATCATATTTAGTATTATATATTATTTTTATTATTAGTGTAGTTATAGTTTATATTTGTGAGTGTAGATTATTATTTTAGTAGTATAAGTTTTTGTATTATTTAGTAGATTATTATTTTATTAGTAGTATAGTTTTTGTATTTGTTAGTAGTAGATTTTTATTTTTTGTAGTATGTTTTTTTAGTATTAGTGAGTAGTAATTATTATTATTATTGTATATGTTTTTTGTATTGTGAGTAGTAGTTATTATATTTTTATTAGTATGTTTATTTATTAGTATAGATTATTTGTATGTAGATAGTTTAGTATTATTAGCAGTAATTTTATTTTAGTACGTATTTGTTTTTGTATTAGTTGTAGTAGATTTTATTATTGAGTATATAGTTAGTATTAGTTAGTAGTAGATTATTTTATTATAGTATATAGTTTTTTTATTTTGTGATATTGATTATTATTATTAGTATAGTTTAGTATTAGTTAGTAGTAGATTATTATTATTAGTAGTAGTATAGTTTAGTATTAGTTAGTAGTAGATTATTATTATTATTATTAGTATAGTTTAGTATTAGTTAGTAGTAGATTATTATTATTATTAGTAGTATAGTTTAGTATTAGTTAGTAGTAGATTATTATTATTATTATTATATGTTTTGTATTATGGTAGTGATTTTTTTATTATTAGTTATTTTAGTATTATTGTTAGATTATTTTTTTAGTAATTTATTTTATATTATTTTTAGTAGATTATTTTATTATAGTATTAGTTTGTTTATTGTAGTAATTATTATTTTGGTTTAGTAAAAAGTTTAGTATTAGTTATAGTGATTATTATTTTTAGTGTTGTTTGTTTTAGTGAGTAGTAGATTATTATTATTAGTAGTAGTATAGTTTATTATTAGTTAGTAGTAGATTATTATTATTAGTAGTATTAGTATAGTTTATTATTAGTTTAGTTTAGTATTAGTATATTATTAGTATTAGCATTAGTTCATTTAATCATGTATGTATATTATGCATTTTTTACTCACTCTATGCCTTCGGGTGAAAATGAAAAGTATTATTATTATTACATACACTCATGAAAAATATCACTCATCAAAATATTAAACAAAACGAAATATAAACCATGAAGTCAATGGTAGCTTTTTTTTCACTCTGTTTTGTGATTCGTTGTATGATAACGCGTCACTTATCACTCACTACCTAAGGTGACGCCACATCCTGACATAACCTAAGGTGACGCCACATCCTGACATAAGACGTGCTACATTCTAACACACATCACAGGAAAACATGCTTGGCGACCATAGTTACGATGAAAGGGTGCTTAAATAAAGAGAGAGAGGAGAGAGAGAGAGAGAGAGAGAGAAGAGAGAGAGAGAGAGAGAGAGAGAGTGTGTGTGTTTGCGTATACGAGACATCACAGGAAAACACGCTAGACGACCATAGATACGATGAAAGGGGGCTTGAATGAGAGAGAGAGAGAGAGAGAGAGAGAGAGAGAGAGAGAGAGAGAGAGAGAGAGAGGGGGGAGGGGGGGTTACTAGGGCGAAATTGGGCCTTGCATATTTCATCAGGCGCGCGACCAGTCTTGTCCCCGGGTGGTATTACTCTTTCCTCCCTCTCTCCCTCCCTCTCACCTCTCTCTCCCACTCCCTTCCCTCTCACAAACACTCCCTCTCACCTTTACTCTCACATCTCCTTCACTCACATTCCTCTCACCTCCTTTATCTACCTCCATTTCGCTTCTCCTCCTCTCTCTCTCTCTCCTCTCTCTCTCTCTCACTCTCTTCCATCCATACTGCATTCCTCTTCATTCTCTCTCAATTTCCTTCTCTCTCTCTCTTTCTTCTCTTCCATATACTGTATCATTTTCCTCTCTCCTCCTTTATCTTCCTCCATCTCTCTCTCTCCTCTCTCCTCCCCCATCTCTCTCCCCTCTCCCTCTCTCCATCTCCCCTCTCTCTCCCCTCTCCTCTTCTCCTCCCCCTCTTTCCTATCCATAACTCTTCCCCCCCTTAATTCTCTCTCTCCTTTTCCCTTTTCCATTCTCTCCATCTTCATTCTTTCTTCTCCTCCTCCTCCTCCTTTTCTCCATTTCTCTCATCTCTCGCATTTAATATTCCTATTATGTCTCTCTCCCTTCTCTCTCTCATTTCTCGCCCAAAATTTTCCTTCTGTCTCTCTCTCTACCTTCTCTCATCTCTCGCTCTTAATTCCTCTATTTTGTCTCTCTATCCTTCTCTTCCGCATACTATTACATTGTCCTCTCTTCCTTCTTTCCGTTTAATACTCCTAACTCTTCTTCCTGTTCCTCCTACTTCCCTTTCTCTACTCCTGTTCCTTCTTTCTCTTCCCATTTATCAACCAGGAAAGTCAATATTTACCCGATCACTAATGTTACGTGACGCCTTTTGCTTTGCTCTAAGAGACTAATTATAATCAGTAAGCCTAAAGTGATCTCTGTGGTAAGTCTTATCAGCAGAGGCACGCTGATAACGCCTCCTTGGGTTCGTGTTTCTAGTGTGATCAGGTTATGGAGGGAATCAATATTATGTAATGGCTCGTGTTTCTTGCGTCGGATTGGGTTACTTGCATTGCGTTTGTTTATCTTTTTGTTTTTGGTGGTAGTGGTGGGGTTTTCCTCTCTCTCTCTCTCTCTCCCCCTCTCTCTCTCTCCCCCTCTCTCTCCTCTCATCTCTCCCTCCTCCTCTCGTCTCTCCTCTCTCTCTCTCCTCTCCTCTCCTCTACCTTCTCTCTATCTTTTCTCTTTTCTTCTATCTCTATCCCATCTATCTCTATCTATCCTTTATCTCTCTCTCCTCTCTCTTCTCTCTCTCTCTCTCTCTCTCTCTCTTCTCTCTCTCTCTCTTCGGTCCGTCTCCTCTCTCTCTCTTCCTCTCTCTTTCTTTTTTTCCTCTCCCTTCGTTTTTTTGACTTGATTCTGACTCTTTTTTTTCTTTCGTGAGTAAAGTATTTTTCTTTTGCATATTGTGTTACCTCTTTAGCTTTTCCTCCTCTTCCTCCTCCTCCTTTACTGCCACGACAGGCTAATAAGAAAATGAAAAGGCGTAAAGACAATATTTTGAAGCCACGAATATAATCAACGTCCTTTTAAATTAGACAGGTGGAATCTTACCTCCTTGTGATCAACCTCCCCCCTAACATCTGCACACACACACACACACATACACCACACACACACACACACGGTGGCCTGCTTAAAGTACGAATTCTTGAACTGCGAAGAAGAGTGAATACAACCGGACTCGTATAAATAAATAAACAAACACGTTATTTGTTTTACTGTTTTGACTTGAAGAGAAAAAATTGTCTTCTTTTTATGACGTGCACAAGTAATACAAAACACCTCTATTGTATTATTCATATGTATTAGTTTTTGTATGTATTGTAGTATTTATTGGTGCTTTATATATTTGTATTGTATTATGCTTTATTGTTTTGTATTCTCTCTCTCTCTCTCTCTCCCCTTTTCCCCTCTCCTCATCTCCCCAATCTCTCACTCTCATCTCTCCTCTCTCTCTCTCCTTTTCTCTATCTTCTCTCTCTCCCCCTCTCTCCACACACAAGTGCCAAGTGGTGAGTGCGTGACTACACTCTGCCAAGGAAATGACATGACTAATATGTGACGTCATTCTCCTGAGAACACACACAGCTACTACCACCACCACCACCACCACCACCACCAACACCACTACCTTATGTTACCTTACACCACTACTAGTTACTATCTAACTACTACTTACTACTACTACTTCATTAACTACTACTACTACTACTACTACTACTACTACTACTTCATAACTAACTACTACTACTACTACTACTACTACAACCACCACTACCAACACCACTACCTTGTTGTTACTACTTACACCACCACTACTACTACATTAACTACTACTACTACTACTACTACTACTACTACTACTACTACTACTACTACTACTACTACTACTACCACCACCACCACCACCACTACTACCAACACCACTACCTTACTGTTACTACTTACACCACTACTACTACTACATTACTACTACTACTACTACTACTACTACTACTACTACTACCACCACCACCACCATCACTACCAACACCACTACCTTACTATTACTGCTTACACCACTACTACTACTACATTTACTACTACTACTACTACTACTACTACTACTACTACTACTAGTACTACTACTACCACCACCATAACTACTACTACAATCACCACCACTATACTATTTATAATGATAGAAACAAGTACAACAAACAATAACAACAACATTAAGAAAAACAAAAACTGTAACAAATAAACTTTAGGAAAAAAGGGGAGAAATTAGTCTTGTTATACAACACACACACACACACACACACACACACACACACACACACACACACACACACACACATCGCCGCAATAGAGATGACCTAAAGCCCGTGACCTAAAACTCCACTTGTAAGGTACCCCCCCCCCCTCCTCCTCCCTCCCTTCTTTTCTTCAATCCCTTCCTTCCTTCCTTCCTTTTCCCTCCAAATCCTCTCTCCAATTCCTATCTTCCTCCTCCCTTCCTCCCTTCTTTACCTTCTTTCCTCCAATCCATTCCTTCTTCCTTCCTTTTCCCTCTATTCCTCCCCATTCCCACCGATCTCAAAAATCGACGTAAAAAAAAAAAAAAAACAAAAAAAAAAAAAAAAAAAAGGCGAACACCCATCCGGCATCAAGCAAAAAAAAAAAAAAAAAAAAAAAAAAAAATCTTCCATGAACACAAACACAAAAGAAAAACGACCCTTTAATTAACATTGAACGTAAATTTAAGGAAACATCTTATTTGGCGCATTAAAAATTTGAGTACATCATAACACACAGGCAGAGAGAGAAAAAAGCATATATTAAGTTGGTAAAAAACGCTGAATTCGTGATCGTCTGCGGGTAAATATAAACAAAACGCAAAGCAAACATAAGCGAAAGTAAACAAATGGAATTACTTAAAGGCAAATGTAAATGTTGATCCCGTGGGAAAGAAGGAGAGGAGGAGGAGGAGGAGGAGGAGGAGGAGGAGGAGGATGAAGAGGAGAAGGAAAAGGAGGAGGTAAAAAGGAGGAGGAGCAGGGAAGAGGAAGAAGAGGAAGAGGAAGAGGAAGAGGAAGACGAGGAAGGAGGAGGAGGAAGAGAGGAGGAGAGGGAGAAAAAAAGAGGGAGGAAAGAGGAGGAAAAGGAGGAGGACAAGGAAGAGGAGTGCAGGAAAAGAAAGGCGGAGGAGGAGAGGGAGGAGGAGGAAGAGAAGGAGGAGGAAGAGGAGGAGGAGGAAGAGAAGGAGAAGGAAGAGGAGCTGGAGGAAGAGGAGAGAAGAGAGGACTGGAGAAAAGAAGGAGGATAATTGTGGAAGAGGAGGAGAGGAGGAGGAGGAGGAGGAGGACCAGGGGAGGGAGGAGAGGAGGAGAGGAGGAGGAGGAGAAGGAAGAGAAGGAAAAAAGTAAGGTAAACTGGTTGTATTGAAATATTAGCAGCACAGAAGAGTAAGGAAGGAAGTAAAGGAAGAAAGGAAGGAAGGAAGGAAGTAAGGAAGAATAAAAGGGAAGGAAGAGATAACGAAAATAAATATAGGCAGCATATAAACTGACTAAGGAGGAAGGAAAGTAATTAGAGAGGAAACGAGAGTAATAACAGGAATAAAGGAAACCAGATCAATGCTGTGACGTTCTTAAGGCCTCCTCCTCCTCCTCCTCCTCTTGGCAACTCATAGGCATAAGAAATAATACTGATGATGATGATGATGGTTGATAATAATAATAATAATAATGATAGAACATAAACAAAAGGCAGAGGAGAAAGTAAGAAAGGAG
>JACEEZ010012120.1:20000-22500 GCA_016584305.1 Chionoecetes opilio | reverse complement strand
TGTAGGTGATGTACAGAGTGATGATTTGGAGTAGACCGGATGCGATATGAGTGAGAAAAGTTGTTCCGAGACGGTCTTAGGGGAGAGGACCGTATTAGGGTTTGCCTGCGTCGAGGTGTGTCCCTATTATTAGGTTACTTTGACTATCAGGGATAGAGTGAGTTGGTACTGGGAGTGTGAGGACATCTGATAGATGTTTGAGTAGTGATGAGTGGTCGACGGAGTGGGTATATGGTCGAGAGTGTTGGATTCCTGTGTGAGGTGGATGCCTGGTGATGGTGTTGTATTTGGGATCGGGATTATTACGACGGGAAGAGAGGAGACCGCTAATAGATTGGTGGGTGAAGTAGGACGTATTATCGAGAAGTTTATGATGAGGTAGGATTTCTAGATATGGAAGCGGATCAGGACGGGTGTGTTAGCTACTTGTGTCTAGATGGCAGTGTGGTAGCTTACTATTGGGGGAGAGATATGGCGGTATTTTCGATGCTGGGAGAGAGTGGAGTATGATTATAGTATAGAGTCTATCGACTCGAAGGATCGAGCTAGAGCTATATTATATATATAGAGATATAGTGTAGTATATATAGAAGAGAAGATAGATAGATATATAGAATATAGATAGAGTAGTTTATAGGTAGTTGAGTCGAGGACGGAGAGGTGCGTTCTGGGAGTGACTGTGATTGAGTAGGGAGAAGAGAGACTTAGATTGACTATAAGATATCTATATAGAGAGATAGCGAGAGAGAGCGAGAGAGAGAGAGAGGAAGAGAGGAGAGAGAGAGAGAGAGAGAGAGAGAGAGAGAGAGAGAAGGAGAGCGATGGCAGTGTGTGTGTATGTTTCGTGACGTGACACACACCGCATAGATTGATCTCTCACGTCAACGCTAGTAAAAAGCCACAAATGAGATAAAAAAGGAGAAAAATAATATATAAGAAAGTAAAAAAAATAAAAACGTGGTCAAACGACTATTATTTCTCTTCATAAAAAAGGGGTAAATGTAAAAAAATATATAAATACTCAAAGCTGTCTCTCTCTCTTTTTTTTTCTCTCTCTCTCTCTCTCTCTCTCTCTCTCTCTCTCCTCTCTCTCTCTCTCTACTCTCTATCTCTCTCTCTCCTCTCTCTTTCTAGGGGTGTATCGTTCAAGCATCACTTTTGGTTGGATTGTGTAGGGTTGTGCATATTTTTTGCTGTCGTGGTCGTCCTTATCCACCACCACCACCACCACCACCACCACCACCACCACCACCACCACCACCACAACCACTATTACCACACCACCACCACTATTACCACACCTTCACCCCCCACCTCCACACCACACCAACACACCAGCACTCCACTATTAACCCCCACCCACCACCACCACCACAACAACTCCACCAACCACCACCACCACACCACCACTTATACCCCACCACCACACCACCACCACACCACCACCACCACCACCACCACCACCCACCACCATCACCACCACCACCACCATCAACACCACCACCACCACTATACCACCACCACAACACCACCACCACCACCACCACCACCACCACCACCACCACCACCACCATCACACCACCACCATCACCACCACCACCACCATCACCACCACACCACCACTATACCACCACCACCACCACCACCACACACCACACCACCACCACACAACACCACCACCACCACCATAACACCAACATCACCACCCCCACCACCATCACCACACCCAACCTACTATTACCCCACACCACCACCACCACACCCACCACCACACCACCACCACCACCACACCACCCACCACCACCACCACTAGTACCACCCCATCACCACCACCACCACGATTACACAACACGTATTACCACCACCACCACCACTATTACACAACACCACCCCACTGATTACCACCACCATCACCAAGCACCTCTCACAATCACCACCACCATCACCCACCCCACCAGCACCACCACACACCACCACCTCCACCACCACCCCAACCACCACCACCGCCACACACCACCACCACCACACCACTGATTACCCAACCACCACAACGAGGTGTACACACCCTCACCAGCACCTCCCATCCCACCACCATCAACCCACCACCAGCACCCACCACACAACCACCACCTCCACCACCACACCACCACCACACCACCACACCACCACCACCACCACCACAACCACAAACACTATTACACCACCACCACACCAACCACTATTACCCACCACGATCACCACCACACACCACCACACCACCACATTACCACAACACACCACCACTATTACCCACCACCACCACTATTACCACCCCATCACCAGCACTCACCACACACACCATCACACCACCACCAGCACCACCCCACCCACCACACCTCCACCACCACACCACCACCTCCACTATGACCACCACCATCACCACCACCGCCGACCATAACCACCATCATCACCCACCATCATCACCACCAGACCACCACAACACCCCACCACACCACCACCA
>JACEEZ010012120.1:12500-17500 GCA_016584305.1 Chionoecetes opilio | reverse complement strand
TACAGTATTAGTAACAATGTGTACAGTATTAGTAACAGTGTACAGTATTAGTAACAATTAGTACAGTATTAGTAAATAAGTAAAGTAATTATAAAGCATTAGTAACAATTAGTACAGTATTAGTAACAATTAGTACAGTATTAGTAACAATTAGTACAGTATTAGTAACAATTAGTACAAGTATTAGTAAAGAATTATGTTAGTAACATATCAGGTTTAATGCAGGTATGAATCTGGTAATAATAAAGTTAGTCTTGTACATTTCTTTTTCCATACAGGTGTTAAGCATATAGCTTTTGCAGAAACTACAAGGTTATGATATACAAAGCGCCGCACGTCGCACGAACTTGGCGATCGAACCGCTATTCCAATACAGGATGCAAGCAGCTAAGATCTTACATTCCATCTGACGGGCTTTCTATACGTAACTACAATTATTGATAGCAGTAACTCCCTACGTCATCACTAAGCTGGATCTTGGAGCGGCTCGATCGCTACCTGAGTATGCAAGGAGCTGCTGATTGCGGCTCAGCTACCTACCACCACCATTCCACCCGCCCGGGCTGTTCCATCAGCGATACCGCCTTCTTAATACGTCGGGTAGGCATCGAAGCAGCTCCCAAGAACCACGCTTTAACGTGAATAGATATAGATATAAAACCTAACACGCGTCATAAACACGGTACATCCTCTTCGGAAATAAAGCATAAAGAAAATAAAGAAAACGACACGAATACTAAATAAAAGGTAAGAAAGAAACGACGAAAAAGTTTGATAAAGAAATGACGAAAAAGTTTGAAAGGTTAACTCTAGGTGAGGTTATTTTGTTACCTTTTGTTACCTTGTTTTTTGTTAACTTCACATACTTTGTTTCCTTGTTATTTTTTATCTACACTGTCTCAATAAAACTCCTCTACCTCCTGTTGCCCTCATTGTAGCATTGTTCTACTTGATAATAATGATGGACTATCTATCCACACTAACTCATGATAATGCAGAAAATCTAGCATTACTTTCTTTTCTTGTTACTTTTGATCTACATTCTCTCCAGATAAAACTCATCTAGCTCCTGTTGCCCCCATTGTAGCATTGTTCTACTTAATATAATAATGATGGACTATCTATCCACACTAACTCATGATAATGCAGAAAAAGTCTAGCATTACATTTCATCACCTTGGGAATCTCGCGTATTAGTCCCGTGACCACAAAATGGCCAGAAACCAATCGGGACTCAGCCAAAGCCGTCTGTATGTAAAAGCTGTGCCTGAGATTGATGACGTCACGAACGGAGTCTGTACGAGGCCACCGAGATGACAAGTTTACCTACCTAATTATATGCTCATCAGTATAAAAGATATATTGTTATCTTCGGAAATGTTTGTTCTATAATAGTATCAAATAAAAACCCGTAAAACACACTAAAGAAATGCCATTATGAGACTCAAGAAATATGGCATGAACTTAAACTCTTCGCCATTTAATATTTTGCGCAGAAACATTTGACATGGAGAACATCAATAGAAGTGGAATTTAATTAGCTTTCCATTGCTATATTTCGTTTTCTGATAAATGAATTAGCAGCATACATACATTAGCGTTAACTAACTAAAAAGATCATGAATTACATACAGACGGCTTTGACTCAGCCCACCGCCCGACCCAACTCATATCTCGCTCTCCTCATCCTCTGTATACACTCCCTACGTCTTACTATGTCTTAACAAACACCACATACCATAGTCTTACCTTACGTAACCACGGACATCATTGCTAGTCTCTCGTCACAACAGATGGTCCAGATGAATACGATAAGACACACACACACACACATCTGTAGCACACACACACTCGCCCTGCTAGTAGCTTAGGCAAGTGAGGTGGTGGCTGGTCGGCGACAGGGAGCTTCACTGCCGCTTCAGTCGTGGTGGTTTGAGCAGTCGGGGCAGTGCGCGAAGCAATGCGTGGGCGACTCAGTGCAAGAAAGCATCATAAAAGTACCGTATATATGAGCAGCATGACTGTACTACATCAGCTCAGTCACATTCATATCACTCATTAGTATATACGTTTAGGTTAATTAATGATAGAATAGGTGAACGTGATATAAAACAATCTATAGTGATTCGAAGCTCACCTCGCCGAGACGTTAAGACAAGGATGCCTGATGTACGATAATACTCAAAATATTCATGCGTTACTCTCGAAGTGCACAGCAACGTCATATTAAAATCCTGCACTGATTGCCAACAACATTTTGCTTTGACGTAATGTGTGACTATTTCAGCGCACCATCACGGCATCACCTCACCACGCCGCTTGCCTTGGTGATGAGGAGAATGAGGACGAAGGAAGACAATGAGGAGTAAGAGTAGAAGAAGGAATAGGGGAAGGAGGAAAACAACAATAATTAAACAAAAAATGAAAGCAGAATAATATAAATGGAAAAAAATAATTTGACGGGAAGCATTTTTTTTTTTTTTTTTTTTTTTTTTTATACATCTGGGTAATATTGTGACAGGTTGTGATATCGCACCATCTTAGTGTTCTGGTGACAGTCGAAAAGGTACCTGGAACTGTCGCCGATAGGAATTCTCGCCGCCGTCGTCGAGTGTTCCAATTCTTGATATTTCAGGACCCAATATATACATTTAATCAAGTGTTACCCGTGTTTCTGCATTCAGGGATGAAATACTATCGTTAGCTTGATCAGTTAGGTTAAGTTAGGTGCCAATGTCCAGGTTAGGTTAACATTTCCCCGTCGGCGAGAGTTCTAGGTTGATGTTTCGGCGAGAATTCCCATCGGCGACAGTTCCATAAACCCTTGATACAACCTGGATGCACTGAACTCATTTTTTGAAAGTTGTGTTTATTTCTATTACTATTAATTTTGTTATTACTATTGATTATATTGTCATTGTTATTATTGTTATTTTTACTGTTATTCATTGTATACTATTTTCATTATCACTACTACTACTACTATACTGCTACTGCTACTACTACTACTACTATACTACTACTACTACTACTACTACTCTACTACTCGGCGACAGTTCCATAAACCGCCAAAAACCCCGTGAGCTCAGGGTTAGTTTTTAGGCTCTTTTTAATGTAGGTTCGTAAATTCGTATATATATTTTCTTACTGGCACTATCTCCACCTTCAAACATTATTCAAAATAGTCATTCATATCATTTCATTACTCCTATTGTTGATAAAGGATGTGACTGAATAAGTTTATCGATTGCTATTACAAGTTAAGCTGTTTTTCGCCTTTATTTACCCAAGTTAACTTTCTCTTCCTCTGGTATACCTTGCTACATCCATCTCCCTTTCTGTCTTTTTATTCCCCTCTTTACGAACACGCAATTTATATATTTCTGTCTCTCTATTAGACGATATATATTTTCTCTTATATCTCTATCACAATGTACTATAAGGTGATGATGAAGTGTTGTCATTTGTAAACGCTAGCTAGTTACTTTTTCCCCTACTCCTCCTCCTCCTCCTCTCCTCCTCCTCCTCCTCTTCCTCTTCCTCATTCCTCTTCCACTCTCTTTCCTACTTTCCTCCTCCTCTCCTCTCATCTTCTCCTCCTCAATCCTCTATCACAACTCTCCTTATTCTCCTTCTCCTCTTTTCCTATCTTCCTCCTCCTCCCCTCTCCTCCTCCTCCTCCTCCTCCTCCTCCTCCTCCTCCTCCCTCTCCTCCTCTTCCTCTTCCTCTTCCTCTTCCTCTTCTCTCCTTTCCTCCTCCTCTCCTCTCTCCTCCTCTCCTTCCTCCTCCTCCTCTCTCTCTTCCTCTTCCTCTCCTCCTCCTCCTCCTCCTCCTCCTCCTCCTCCTCCTCCTCCTCTCCTCTTCCTCTTCCTCTTCCTCCTCCTCTTCCTTTCCTCTTCTCTCTCTTCTTCCTCCTCCTCCTCCTCCTCCTCCTCCTCCTCCTCCTCCTCCTCTCCCTCCTCTTCCTCCTTCTCGTCCTTCATAGAGACACACTTCCAAGCCTGATGGACCAAAGAAGAGGAAGAGGAGGTGAGGACAAAATATTGATGCAAATGCAAAAAGAACTCAACACGCAGGGTAAATGAAAGTGCAATAAGAAGAGATGAAAGAAGGAAAAGATAAAAGAAAGCAGAAACGAATTAACCAGGAACAAATGAAAATAATGTGAAATTTTGAGAAGATACATTTTTTTCAGATTTAATTCAAAGGAAAAAATAGCGAAAAAAAAACTTTCAGGTGTAAATGAAAAGCATAGCAGAATATTGAAAGACGAAGCAGCAAAAAACTAAACGGGTCATAAAATCAATCCTTAAAGCTAAAGGATAAAGGAGGGAAGAATAGGAAAGGGGAGAATAAGGAGGAAATAGGCAAGGAGGAGGCGAAGGGAAATGACACAAAATTTCCTTAAATGTAAGAGGTCACCATTTTCATCAATCCAGGTCACCCACTCCAGTCTGAAGGAGGAGGAGGATGGAGGAGGAGGAGGAGGAGGAGGAGGAGGAGGAGGAGGAGGAGGATAACGGCGAAAAAAGAAGTGAAAGAGGAAGAGGAGGAGGACGAAGAAAAAAGAGGAGGAAGATGTGGAGAAGCATAAGGAGGAGGAGGAGGAGGAGGAGGAGGAGGAGGAGGTCGCATTAACTAATTACCGTGAGGAGGTATATGAGAGAGAGGGAGGAAGAGGAAGGAGAAGAAGAGGAGGAGGAGGAAGAGGCAAACTAAGGAGTGGGAATCATTAGTAGAGAGAGAGAGAGAGAGAGAGAGAGAGAGAGAGAGAGAGAGAGAGAGAGAGAGAGAGAGAGAGAGAGAGAGAGAGAGAGAGAGAGAGAGAGAGAGAGAGAGAGAGAGAAGAGAGACACGAGGCTGGAGGGAACCATATTTTCATTCACCTCCTTAACCCTGGAGGAAGGAATGAGGGAAGAAGGGAAGGAGGAGGAAAAGAAGGAAGAGGAGGAGGAAAGGGAAGGAAAGTGAGGGAGGGAGAGAAGAGGGAGCAAGACTA
>JACEEZ010012120.1:0-2500 GCA_016584305.1 Chionoecetes opilio | reverse complement strand
AAGTTTGTATTAAATATTTTTCTCTGCCGTGAATATTTTTTTCTTTCTGTAATTCTCTTACTTCGTCTTTTGATCTTTGAAGGAGAGAGAGAGAGAGAGAGAGAGAGAGGAGAGAGAGAGAGAGAGAGAGAGGAGAGAGAGAGAGAGGAGAGAGAGAAGAGAGGAGAGAGAGGAGAGAGAGAGGAGAGAGAGAGAGAGAGAGAGAGAGTGGGAAGGAAAGAAGAGGAGACGGAAGAAAGGACAGAGGAGAGAGAGAGAGAGAGGAGAGAGAGAAGAGAAGGAGAGAGAGAGAGAGAGACGAGGAGAGAGAGAGAGAGAGAGAGAGAGGTAAGTCGTGGGTAACAGCGCTAAAAAGGATTAATAAAGTTAGTTTTTCAGATTAGTTACTGGCAATATTTTTTTCTTTTTTTATTTATTTATTTGCTTGAAACTATCAATATATAGATTTTTTTTATAGTTTATTTGCTACATTTATCCTTTATCTGTACCCATGTATTTGTTGTTTTCCTATATAAATGTGCTTGTTATACTGTGTGTGTGTGTGGTGTGTTGTGTGTGTGCTGTCGTGTGTTGTGTGGTGTGTTGTGTGTGCTATTTTATAGATCAAGCGCCATGTTCAGATAATTGTTAATTGCTTAATGGTGTGTGTGTGTGTGTGTGTGTGTGTGTGTGTGTGTGTGTGGTGTGTGTGTATGGGTGTGTGTGTGTGTGTATGGTGTGTGTGTGTGTGTGGTGTGTGTGTGTGTGTGTGTGTGTGGTGTGGTGTGTATGGTGTGTGTGTGTGTGGTGTGGGTATGGGTGTGTGGTGTGTGTGTGTGTGTGTGTGTGTGGTGTGTGTGTGTGGTGTGTGGTGTGTGTGTGTGTGTGTGTGTGTGTGTGTGGTGTGTGTGTGGTGTGTGTGTGTGTGTCGGGTACATAACTCTCTCATCTTCATTTTAACTGTCTCTTCTGTCTCTCACTCAGATGGATAATTTCTCCTCCTCGTCCTCCTCCTCCTCCTCCTCCTCCTCCTCCCCTATCTCATTCCTCTCTTCTTCCTCCTCCTCTTCCTCGTTTCAACATCTTTATTGTCTACATACGTCTCTTAACTAATCCCTAAATCCATCTTTATTTTTTTCTTTGCTTTCACTTTCTCTTTATTTCTTTCTTCATTATTTACTCTATTTCTTTCTTTCCTTCATTTCTATCTTTTTTTTTTTTTTTTACTCTAATTTCTTTCATTCACTTTCATCTCATTTTCTTTCACTGTCCTTCATTTTATTTTCATTTTCTTCGTTTTTCCTTCGTATTCGTTTAACGTTTGGTCTTTGTGTTTTATTTACGTTGTGTGTTCCTTGCCTGTTCCTGCGATGTAGCATACGCCCTTCTTGGTATGGTTTTATTAATCCTAACTCACACACACGTCTCTCTCTCTCTCTCTCTCTCTCTCTCTCTCTCTCTCTCTCTCTCTCTCTCTCTCTCTCTCTCTCTCTCTCTCCTACTGTTTCTCTCTCTCTGTCTGTCTGTTTCTCTATATCTATGTATCTATGCCTGGCTCTCTCTCTCTCTCTCTCTCTCTCCTCTTTTCTCCTCCTCCCTCTCTCCTTTTCTCTTCTCTCCTCTCCTCCCCTACTGTTTCTCTCTCTCTGTCTGTTTGTTTCTCTATATTAGTATTATCTTTCCAGGGCTCTCTTCTCTCTCTCTTCTCTCTCTCTCTCCTCTCTTTTCTCTCTCTCTCCTCTCTCTCCGTTCTCTCTCTCTCTCTCTCTCTTCTCTTGGTCTCTCTCTCTCGCTCTCTCTCTCTCTCTTACATTTTCTATCCTTATCTTTTTTTATCTCTCCTCATAATGTTTGTTTATCATTCTGTCTGTCTGTCTGTCTGTCTGTCTGTCTGTCTGTCTGTATGTCTTTCCATCTTTCCCTCACTCCCTCCCTTTCTTCCTCCCCTTTTGCCAATATTGATCCTCTGGTGAGGCAGGGAGGGAAGGAGGAGGAGGAGATGAAGAGGAAGAGGAGGAGGAGGAGGAGGTGGAGGAGGAGGAAAAGGAGGAAGAGGAGGAGGGAGGAGGAGGAGAGGGCGTGAAGAATGTTGGGGGATAAGACGAGAGTAATAAATGAGGTTAAAAGTGGAAAGACAGACGAGAAAAGAGAGAGAGGAGAGAGAGAGAGAGGAGAGAGAGAAGAGAGAGAGAGAAGAGGAGAGGAGGAGGAGGAGGAGAGAAGAGAGAGAGAGAGAGAGAGAGAGAGAATGTACAGTAGATGACAAGAAAAGTATGAACGGCAATGCATAGGAAGAGATACAAGACCACTGAGAAAATGTTGTGAATAAGGAAGGAAAAGAAAGAACAAAAACAAAGGAGTAGGAGGAAGGAAATATAAAAAAAGAAAGAGAAAGAAAAGAAAGAAAAAAAGAAAGAAAGGAGATAAAAGACAGGCAAGATCAAAAAGGGAAGGGGGAAGGAAATTTTAGGGGAGAGAGAGAGAGAGAGAGGAGGGAAGGGGAGAGAGAGGAGAGGAGAGG
>JACEEZ010012119.1:10000-64803 GCA_016584305.1 Chionoecetes opilio | reverse complement strand
GGGGCGAAGTAAAACAAGAAAAAGCCCAAGAAAGCTTCGTAAAAAAAAAAGTCAAAAAAAATAAAAAGAAAAACTGACCAAAGAAGTAGTCAAAGTGATAAAACAAAAGGAAATAGAAAGAGATACGGGGAAAAAAAAGAAAGTGTCATCTTTTTTGGGTTTTGAAGGAGAAAGTCTGCCCGAAAAAATAAGAGAGAGAAGAAAAAAAAAGTGTCAAAAGAAATTTAAGTAGAAGAAAAAATACGGAGATAGAAGAAGAAATAAAAGGTAAAAGGGTTAGGAAAATGAGGAGGGGGGGGGCCCCCCCCTTGAAAGTTAAGTTTAGGTACAAGTACAGCACAAGTATATTTTTAAAGGGCATGGAAACGGGGCAAAGACAGAAGAATTAAAAAAAAAAGGGATAAGAAAAAAAAATAAAATGGGGAAAGAAAACCCAGTCTGACTACGTTTAAGAAGCCAAAGAAAAACGAACTGAGGACAAAAGGGAAAAAAAAAAAATTTCTATTGGAGATTTTCGGCCAAAAATGAAGAAGGGGTATCAAAAAGAGAAGAGTAAGAGAAGCATTTAAAGGAAAATAAAAATAGGAGGGCGGGTATCTACAAAAAATAAAAAATGGCTGGGGTTAACTTTAAACAAAGTAACGTTTACTGAGAGCCAAAAGGAAACCAGACATATTAGGTCTGAGAACAAAGCTGAGGATTGAGGATGTCCTTTGGGGGGTCAATATAATGTAGGGAGGCAAAACAGAAATCAAAAAAGGGGGGGGAAAGGGTTTTAAAAAGGGAAAGGATGTGGTAGTAGGGAATGTGGAGAAAAGGAGAAGAAGGGCCCCGAGGGTTGAAGGTAGATTTTGGTGATGAAAAAGGAAGAATAAGAGACTTAGTAACGTAAAAGTTCCCCCTAAGAAAACCCGGGGGACTAAAACTAGAAGGGTAGGAGACATGCTAAGAGACAAAAGCAAATTTTTTAAAAATAGAGGAAAATTGTGAAAACCAAATTTTGTGGGAGTTTTTTAACTGAAAAGAAATTTCTGGAAGAAGGTATACTGAAGGAGAAGATCATGGGTGGTTTGTTGGATTTGGTAATGTAACATCATGACTCAGTAAAATTTAAAGGAATACAGATTCGGGGTTACGAGACTCACAAGACGTTAAAAATCCGGACAACTGCATCACGCGGCGGGGACTGACTGCCTCCCCTCTTGTGACTCCACTGGCCCTTTGTCACGTGTCACCTGATGAATCATGAGACATCTGATATATGGGGGTCTCCATTGGTTCCGCCCCGCGGGCATAAATAGGCGTGCTAACACACCGCTATTTTAACACATTCGCTATATTTTTTTCTTTTTCTTTGCATTCTCCTTTTAGTACATACAACTAGTAAAATTTGTATGTTCCCCAATCCCAAAAATTTTACCTCCCTACTTTTGCTGAGAAGTCAAACCTAACCCCGACTAATTGCCCCCCGCAGCCATAGCGACGGCCCTTCGGGTAAGGCAGTCTGCCATTGTTCGGTCTCACCCACTTTACCTCTTAAATTTTCCCCTTATCCAACATTCTCGAAGCCTGATATTCAACCCTCAGAGTTGTTGCCCAAAAATTTAATTTAAAGGGGGCTTCACTACGCTAGGTTGTCACAAAACATCTGATAGGGATCCTCCACACCCGGAGATTCCTGCGAATACGGGCCCACATAACCCAGTACTAGCACCATCCAAAGTGCCGGGGTTCAGCAGCAAGAGGAATTGACCCCCCTCAAAACCCCCTTTTGACTGCCAGTAAATAGGGCCCGTACTTTATTAGTGTCGCCAGAAGATAATAAAGCCCCTTGAGATCCATGCCCCTGCGGGTTTGGGCAAAGGGAGCGTCGGTAGCACCATTGCACCTCAAAAGGTCAAATCCTGGGATAAACAACCCAACATTATCTTTTTCCCCACGCTCAATCACCTTTTTAGTCTCAAATGCAAAACACCGTAGCCTTTGGAATTGAAACCCTCAGTCGCACACATCAAACGCTATATCGGGCGAGTGTGAGTAGCCATCCAATTTAGTTGCCCGACCAACCCACGTATTCTGTTTCTCTCTTTCTGACAAACCTGTTTTCTCCAACCCCCGACGTTTGCAAGGGAAACCCGGATTAAACGTCCCTACTGAAACTGGTCGATTGTGATACGCCGTCCTCTGTGGTAACTATTGAGCCCCACATATTTAAAGTCTAAACGAAACCCCCGACTTGGAAGGCCCTAGCAACTGTTTTATACGTGCTGCCAAAGTTCATAGTACCACCCACAGAAGTATCCACATATACGAATATGATCCCCCTCTTTTCCACCATTTGGCCCCAGAAAACAATCGGGGTCAGGGAGAAATTTTGGCACCGAGAATATCACTTTTCCTTCCCCCCATGTACCATTGTTGGCCGCGTCGCACAAACCTTACAAGTCTTCCTCAGCGCCAAAATAAACCATTGTCGAACTCGGGAGGGGTATCGGTACCTTACGCTTTTTTTTTCCCCTTGGAGTACGCAGTTTTGTATGTCCCATTGTGGGCAACCCCCCCATTAGTGAGGCGAGTACCTTTGCCAAAGGACAGCCCCCTTGAACATGGGGAGAGTTTTCTCCCCCCTAGTGTCCCCTCAAGCCCGGGTTCCCAAAAAACGTGCCTTCACAATAGTCTTCCCTTCCTTAGTTTTTTTGTGACCCCCAACGTAAGATATAGTTGTTGCCCCCACTTTCTCCCTCTTCTACACCCCCTTGGTCCCCAATTCTCAATTCTTTTCTTGCACACCCCAAACCTATCTGTATTAAACAAAAAAAGCATTTCTGTGCCTCGTCACTGTTTCCATGACGTAAAATCTCTGTCCAGACCACCCAATTAAGTTACCATTTTTGTCCTCAAAGTTTCGCTTGGAGTTATCGACCAAGTGCTCCCCGCCCGACAAAAATTTTTCCCAGTATCCACTCCCATCGTTTTCTCAACCCCCTTGATCCTTTGACCCGCTTTAAAATTTCATACAGGAATTGCCAACACACCCGAGGAAACCCCACCGTGTCCTCTGCCGAAAAGTCACGTTGTGGCCCTCCACAGCCACCTGCGCCCCCCACCCACAACATCAAAAAATTTCACGGGGTGGGCGTCATCATCCCGGGCCGTCTGAATCCCCCAATCCCAATTCCCCATCACCCCGCACACTAGGAGCTGCAGAGCCCGGGATTGGCTGGCAATCTTCCTTTTGACACGCAGCAGGCAACACTGGTCGGTGCCGTGGGGAAAGGACATGTTTGGGGACCCTAAACACCCCTTCCACCGTGCTTCACTAAAATTGTTTCCCTCTTTTCCATTTGGGACCGGGCCGCCCCCACTTTTTACGTCTGACGTTTTGGGAAACATCTCTCCGTGTGTAGGTCTCCCGGGGTCGCTGTCTTACATTTGACGAAGTGCTCTATCACCTTATAGATTCGCTCGGTAAAAGCCTCCGTGCCGCTGAAGTGCATTCAGGTTACCTCACTTACCCGCAGGTGTGGCCTCGCCTCTAGCCCGGTAGATTATCATAAAAGGGGTCCCGGAATCCCAGGGTTTTGGCCCCAAAACCAGTGGGTTGGGGGAGTAACCCAAAAATGTTGACAGTGATTCCCCGGGAGCACAGCCCAAACCGGGGCAAAACAAAAACAGCCGGACAATCGCCAAAAACTTTCTTTCCATTCCTCCCAACAGCATTGAGCCTCTCACAAACACCCTTACTCCAAGGGTTTCAGTGCCGTCTTATAATTTAAAATTTAATGCCTCACCCAGAGACCTCATATCTGAATTATTAAATTACAGCCATTATCTGATAAGATTTTTCCGGGGCACCAAAAAGCACAACCCCCAAACCCAGAAAATTCCCCGAAAATGTGCCTGCATTCTTGTCTGGAACAACACAGATGACAAAATCTTTTATACAGGGCCACTTCACCCAAAAAATACTTTTTGCCCCACGTTAAAGGTCCATGGCAATCACCTCGTTAACCCGCTAGCCAACGGGACATCACCATGGTTGGGCTCGGTTTTTTTTACCGTTTTCACACGTCACAGTCATTTCACGTATCAAACCTCCGTTTTCCCGGTCGAGTCCCTTATGTCGGCATCCTTTACAAACTTCTTTAATTTTTCTTCGTGGGGTCCAAAGACATGAAGTTTTAAGGCCCTCTTTTCGATGTCCCCCCCCTTTTAGAGGCCCGATGCCCGCTATACTAAATTCCCAGTTTAGTCATGCCGATAACGGCACCCGATAGTGTCCCCGAGATGATGTACGTAAATTGACGACGTCCCTTTTTCCCCCCCATTTGATTTTATTTGTCTCACATTGATTACATTTGGGTCTTTTTATAACGATCTATAGCAACAATGGTAAATTACGTTTTACCCATCAGAGGTACATTTGGCCGGAAAATTCCCCCATACAACAGGGAAAAAGTAACTTTCTTGAAGGAAGTACAGAAATACCATTGCCAAATGTGAAATGGGAAATTTGAACATTCCTCTTTACAAATCCCCGCCATATTCGTCAACCATTTTCTACGCTTCGACCAACTGAACCAACCCCCCCCTTTTGTAAACCGTATCAAGACGCCCCACCCCTTTGATTCCTCACTAGTTTCAATAAATTCCCCCGCTATCTTTACATTTTACATAGCCCCCCGAATAAGTTTACTGGGGTTTCCCCAACGACCCCCCATGGCTCCTTTTTTTTTCGAGGCTCAGGGCAATCACGGCCCCGTGTAACGTTCACAAAAAGCCATTTGGATATTTTACCATAATGCCCCCTAGGTTTTTTTTCCTCCTATCATGTCTTGACGTCCATATTACCACGCCCAGGGCAGCCCCTTTCGGTCCCCGCCCAAACCCCGTCTACCTCGACTGGTTCCGCCCACATACAGGGGTTTCCCCCTTTCACTAAACATGCCCCCATTTCCCAAAATAAAGGTCCGAAATTTTTCGTATGGGGGCGCTCGGTCCCCTTGCACCATCGAAATATTTGGTTAGGCGCCCATATTATCGTGTAACCACCTGTGTTGCTGACTGACTAATTGCTTCTCTCTTTCTTAACAAACGAACCAAAAACATGAAGGCCAAAACCGAAACATCAAGCTTCAACCCCGCTTTGTAACACCCCTGGTACGTAGTCAAAATTGAACAAAGTCCTTATTTCTGCTCTTCTTTTCCCGTAGGGTTTTAAGCCTAAATCTGCAAATTTCCTTTTCCTTTATTTCCCAAAAAAAAATCACCAGTTTTTTCAATAAAACTTTCCCCGCCATCCTCTGCCTCCAACTTGGTCTTATCAATTTTCCCCGAGCACTTCTGGCCCGCCCCGGAAAATGACAGATGTATTTCAGCGCACGCTTCTTCTTTTCAATTGTGGTCAGTCTACCCACACACCTACATCCTCCTTCCACATCTCGTATTCTTCATCATGCTCCAATTTCGGAGGCCACTTCAGTGAACACGCCATTAGTGCAGTTTGTGTAACTACGCTCTGCTACCATGTTAATAATCCTGGACACTACTGCACTCACCGCGCGCTGGGGACTGACTGCCTCTTCCCTCTTGTGACTCCACGTGGTCAACTTGTCACGTGATCACCAGTGATGACATCATGAGACATCTGATGATATGGCGGTCTCCCATTGTTCCCGCCGCCGCGGCGCATAAACATAGGAGCGTGCTAACACACTCGCTATATTAAAAAGACTAGACCTACTATTGACGAAAGAACTGGAAGTAATTAGTAAAGTAAATTATCAGTGCCCACTTGGAAAGAGCGACCATGTACTTATTGAATTTGAAGTAAATGATAGCAAAACAGAGGGGAGAAAAGAAGAACACAAGAAAGGAAGATACAATTATGGAAAAGCAGACTTTGACGGATTAAGAACATTTTCGGAGAGACAGACTGGAGTACAGTCGACCCTCGATTTAACGGACTAAAGGGGGAGAAGTGGTCCGTTAAAGCCGATTGTCCGTTACGGCGAGGGTATTTTCCCAAGGGTGTGAAAATATAGGAAAAACGCAGGAAAAATTGTTAAATAAATAAGAAAATAATCACAAACACAATATCACTCACTGTTTTTTCTTTCCTCCCTACTCGGCACACCCGGCCACAGAAACATGATTCCAACTTCTTAATACGTTCTAATTTCTCTGCAATACTTTAGTGTACACGCTTTCTTTTACCACTTCCCTATCTTTCCATGCCATAATAACTTCACTGCACTGAACTAGTCTAATAAGCATAAAAACACTGAAAAACAGGCGAACACGGCTTAAACTGAGCTTGTAAACATGCGCTCTGACTGTCATAAACATGTACGTACTATGACCCTGCCCACCCTGCTAGCGGCGGCTTGTGTCCCCCCCTCACGGCAACACGCTGTAATCCGCCTGACCTGTGCCTTCCTGAGGAAGACAGGCCAACTGCCGCGCCTGTGATAGCATCATAGGACATCACCAGGGCTCATAGTGTTCCCCATGGGATCCTCGCAGCCCTAAAACAACAACAACAACAACAACTATGCGTTCCGAGTCTCCGACTGACGGACACTTAAAGGCGCCGTCACACTAGCACTTTTTCCATTGATGTCAGAGGACGAGTCTGATGAGTTCCGACGAGCCAACCATGAACATGCACGTTTTTAGCTAGTTATGCTGGTCTATGATGGACAATATACATAAGTAAGTGTACAGCAGCGATAGCCTGCCTGGGTGTCGGAGCCATGTTTGTTTACCATCGACGAAGATACTGCAAGCATACAGCTGTGTCACACAGCTGTTCACCTGCACTGTTTTCACAGCACAGCCTGTGTGTGTGTGTGACGTTTTTGCATTCTCCCGGGGTGGAAGCTTCGGCTAAAACTAGAGAGGAGAGGAGAAAAGAGGACCTACCAAGCGAAACTTAAGAGAAAGAGGTCACAAGAAGTAGTCAAGAAATTGTAATACGTACTAATATTCACTATTTTAACCCTCATACACACCTACAACTAAATCACTAGCAAACACAGGCTCCTACTTTATATATATTAATATCTGATACATTAAAACTCCTTAAAACCCAAGCATTCCAAAACGAACAAATTTTTTTTTTTGTTGAGTTGATGATTCGAGCCGCGATAAGGGGTCTGATATGCCATTCTTGCCCCAAATTTGTCTTGTGAATGTAGTCCGTTAAATCCGAAGTCCGTTAAATCGAGGGTCGACTGTAAGTTTCCATGCAACAAGGAGTACCCAGAAAAAATGGGATGAGTTCATCCGAATTTATACCGAAGGAATAAATAGTTATGTTCCAAGGATGGTTATCAGAGAAAAGAAAAAAAATGAATGGTGTAACAGAAAATGTGAATTAGCAAGACTAGAAAGAGAAAAAAAATGGAATAGTTGGAGGAAAAAAGGTGGCAGCAACCTTTGGGAGAAGTACAAAACAACTAGAAATGAATATGTAAGAATCCGAAGAGAAGAAAAAGTAACTATGAGAGGAATATAATAGAAAAATGTAAGAATGAACCGAAATTTTTCTCTAGATATATAAATGGAAAAATGAAAACAAGGAAGGAATAGATAAGATAAGCTGAAGTAGAAGGCATAGTGTATGAAGATGCATTACACAGGCCAAGGTGATGAATAAGTGCTTACAGACTGTATTTACAAGAGAAAGTGAATTTAAAACGAAAAATATAATAGCAAAGAAAATATAATGGAAGACATAAAAGTAGACGTAATAAAAGTAAAAAGGCTAATGGAAAGTCAAGATGTAAGAAAGCCCGGGTCCAGATGGAGTGTCGAACTGGATAATGAAAGAGTGCAGTAACAACTCGCAGGAAAGTCACGTAGTGTAATTGAGAGTTCACTTAAGGAGAGCAGAGTCCCGCTTGATTGGAAAAGAGAAAATATTGTGCCGACTCACAAAGAGGAGACAAAGAAGAACCATTAAATTACAGGCCAGTATCATTAACAAGTGTAGTGGCAAAAATGTGTGAAAAAAATTGTGAAGGACAGATGGTTGAAATTTTTGGGAAGAGACAAACACACTCGCAGGTGGCCAGTTTGGATTTAGAGGAGGAATGTCATGTACAACGAACTTATTAAGCTTTTACTCGAGAGTTATCGAAGTGACACAGGAAAGAGAGGGGTGGGTCGATTGCATATACCTGGACTTAAAGAAGGCATTTGACAAGGTACCTCACAAGAGAGTCGAAGAGACTGCTCTGGAAGCTAGAACATGTAGGAGGATTGAAGGGTGGTTTGGGTGAAGTGGATGGAAGACTTTTTGAGCAACAGAGAGATGAGAACAGTAATAAAAGATAAGAAGTCAGAATGGTGGCAGTGTGATAAGTGGAGTTCCTCAAGGATCAGTATTGGCCCCAGTGATGTTCTTGGTCTATGTAAAAGATATGACAGAGGGAGTGAACAGTTATATGAGTTTATTTCGCTGATGATGCTAAATTACTAAGAAAAGTAGAAAGTAAAGAGGACTGTGAGCATTTACAAAAGGATCTAGATAAGATTTTCAGATGGAGTCAATTATGGGAAATGGAGTTTAATGCTAAAAGTGTAAAGTAATGGAAATGGGCAGTAGCAAAAAGAGACAGAGAGGAAAGTATTCGATGGAAATGAATGGATAATCAAAACAAAGGTCGAAAAGATCTGGGAGTATGGATTACGGATAATTTGTCACCTGAGAAGCATATAAACAAGATCACAGGAGATACATATCAGTTGCCCGAGGAAAAAAAGAATGGCATTCAAATATCTGGATGAAGAGATGATTAAGAAATTGATAACATCTTTGATTCGACCAAGGTTGGAATATGCGGCAGTGATTTGGTCACCTCATAAAAGAAGGATATAAGGAAGATTGAGAGAATACAAAGAGCAGCCACAAAAATGGCTCCAAGCCTGAGAGATTTACCATATGAGGAAGACTTTCAAAACTGAAACTCCCAACTCTTGAGAAAGAAGAGAAAGGGGAGGTTTTTTTAGCAGTGTTGAGTGTATAGAGCATCAATGGGTCTGGAAAAAATTGATAAAAGATCTGTTTGTATGGGACGTAGAAGTACAAGAGGTCATGAGAAAAATTGAAAAGGACAACATGCAAGAGGGACATAAAAAAAATGCAGCTTCCCTTATAGAAGCATAGAAGCCTGAACAACCTTGATGCAAAAGTGATTAATGCAAGAAGTATTCAGGACTTCAAAGGCAACTGGATAATAGTAGATTTGGAGACGGGACAGTACGAGCATAGCTCTTTCCCTGTATGTTACAACTAGGTAAATACAACCAGGTAAATACAGCCTCTCTGACTTCGTCAAGAGAGGGTGCAGTTTCGTCAATGGAAAGATCGGCGTTCACTGCCTGTAATCCAGTGGTGTGAAGCTGCCCATCTGGAGGGTTCACTATGATAACAACTGCCCAAAGTACTCAGCCCAGCAGCCATCTGCCCATCCATGTTCGATACGAGGCGCCCATCTGCTGCTCGGATAGCACTCGCCCGAGATGAGATTTGGAACGGAGCTTTTTTCAGGGCTCGGTAGTGGGTCGGAGTCATTAGCGTTCAAAAGTCCTTCGACATCCTCAGTAGACTCTTGACATACCTCTCCTTTTCTCTCCCCAGGAGGGTTTTATTCCTGCAAGACAGAGCCATATACTGGTCCTGGTTCCCAGCAAGCCTGGCAGCGCGATTCTCCTCGATATTCTCCAGCTTCTCCGTCGGACAAAACCACGTCTTGACCTCAGGCGCTCCCCAATACACTCCTTGGCAGCTGTAGAGTCTCAAGTTTGAGGTATCCAACAGCTTTACAGGGTCCTCAAGAGCACCGAGCACATTAAACCGATTTGAGACTGCCACTGCATACTCATGGGCACATGTCAAGTCTTCAGCTTCTTAAGATGAAACACAGTATGGTTACCTCTTGAGATTTTTCTGAACTTGACATGAAGCTTAAATGTAGCAACAACAAGTCTGTGATCAGTTGCAAGAACTCAGCAATCCGGTAAACCTTGCAGTTCTGGAGAATCCTTCAACGAGTACTGACGAGAATGTGGTCGATCTCCTTAGCTACCCCTCCGGCATTACTATACCATGTCCACTGTTTGTCCAGCGGTGCAGCTCTGGTCTCTGATACCGAGAACCTGCAATTCCAACCTTCTGGACCTCGCAAAATTCAGAAGGAGCCTGTTAATGTTTCTGGTAGCGGAGCCCTGGGGGAGCCATTGGGGGGACCAACACATAGCTCATTTCCCTCCGTGACAGATGTTTTTAATAAACATTTTTCCCTTGACATGTTTTTCCCACATGACAGGTGTTTTTTATTATCTTTTTTTCTCGCATGACGTGTTTTGTGTTTTTTATTTGCTTTTTTCTCATGGTAGGTGAGAGGAGTCATGGGAAGGACTCACCAGACTCCGAGGGAGACACACAGCCCACCATCGCCTCCACCCACCAGACTACCACCACCACAGCACAGGCCACCACTGCCACCACCACAGCACAGGCCACCACTGCCACCACCACAGCACAGGCCATCACTCAGCAGCTCACTACCACAGCAACAGGTCACCACTGCCACCACAGCACAGGCCACCACTGCCACCACCACAGCACAGGCCATCACTCAGCAGCTCACTACCACAGCACAGTCCACCACTGCCACCACAGCACAGGCCACCACCGCAGCAAAGGCGACCCTCGGCACCCATGGCCTTTCGCAGCAGGGCACGGCACCCCCACCACCAAGGTCAGTTGTCAACCACAATCACCTGAGGAGTAGGCTACATACATGAGGAGTGAGAGGTTTTTAATTTTTTTTTAATTTATTTAGTTATTTATTTTTATGTATTTTTTTTTTTTTTTTTTTTGTGCCTATAGCACCTGTAGGCAGTGACCTCCAGGGGTGAGATGGCAGGCCCCGGAGGTTCACTTGAGGGCTGTGATAGTTGGCCCTCGCCGTGGTGGCGCAGGCAGGATTGTTATAGTGACGCCTGTGATTAGAGGCGCATGCCGCCCACCTTTTTCCTCGTCACTCGCATCGAAGGTTAGGAATTTTTAATGGGGGNTGTAGGGATAATACGGGATCAAGAAATTGATAATCTGATTCGACCGGTTGGAATGCGGCAGTGATTTGGTCAACCACATAAAAGAAGGATATAAGGGAAGTTTGAGAGAATACAAAGAGCAGCCCAAAATGGCTCCAAGCCTGAAGATTTACCATATGAAGAAGTCTTTAAAGACTAAAACTCCCAACACTTGAGAAAAGAAGAGAAAGGGAGATTTTTAGCAGTTGTATAGAGCATCAATGGGTTCTGGAAAAAATTGACAGAGAAGATCTGTTTGTGTGGGACGATAGAAGTGCAGAGGTCATGAGAAGAATTTGAAAAGGACACATGCAAGAGAGATATAAAAAAATACAGCTTCCCGTATAGAAGCATAGAAGCCTGGAAAAACTTGATGCAAAAGTGATTAATGCAAGAAGTATTCAGGACTTCAAAGGCAAGCTGGAAAATAGTAGAATTTTGGGACGGGACAGTACGAGCATAGCTCTTTTCCTGTATGTTACAACTAGGTAAATACAACTAGGTAAAACACCCACACACACACACCCCACACACACAAACACACACACACCACACAAAAAACACACACCGCACGCACGCACGCACCCGCACGCAGCACGCACGCACGCACCGCACCACCACACACACCACACACACACACAAAACACACCACACACACACACACAGACCCAAAAGAAAAAAACGAACTGAGGACGGAAGAGGAAAACAAATTCTATTTGAGAGTTTTGGACCAAAAACCTGAAGAAGTGGTATCTAAAGAAAAAGAGTAGAGAAGACAGTCCAAAGGAAAATGAAAAGGATGGCAGGTATCGTATACAAATATAATGGGCTAGAGTCAACATTAACAGAAAAAAACGATTACCTGAGAGCCAAGAAACCAGACATATTAGGTCTAGTAGAAAAGAAGCTGAGTGATTCTGAGGATGTGCCGTTGGGGAGGGTCTATAAAATGTATGGAGGGAAACAGAAACCAGAAAAAAGGGAGGTGGTTTAATGGTGTTAACAAGGAAGGATGTGGTAGTAGGAAATGTAGAGAAAGGAAAAGGAATTGGCCGAGGTGTTGAAGGTAGAGTTGGTGACGAAAAAAGGAAGAATAAGAGACTTAGAAATCGTATACGTTCCACCTAAGACAAATTCTTGGGGAGAGAGGGAGTAGGAGACATGATAAGAGACACAGCAAATGTTTAAAGAATACGATGGAAATAGTGAGAACATAATTTTGATGGGAGATTTTATCTGCAAAGAGTTTGCTGGGAAGAATGGTTATACTGAAGGAGGAGAAGACTCATGGGGGGTACATTGTTGGATTTGGTAATGGAATAACATCATGACTCAGTGGTTTAAAGAAACACAAGTTCAGAGGTAGCGAAGAACCATCAAGACTAGACCTACTATTAATGAAAGAACTGGAAGTAATTAGTAAAGTAAATTATCAGTGCCCACTTGGAAAGAGTGACCATGTATTTATTGAATTTGAAGTAAATAAATAGAAAAAAAAGAGGGGAGAAAAGAAGAACACAAGAAAGGAAGATACAATTTATGGAAAAGCAGACTTTGACGGATTAAGAACATTCTTCGGAGAGACAGACTGGAGTAATTTCCATGCAGCAACGAGTACCCAAAAAAAATGGGATGAGTTCACCCGGGAATTTTACACCGAAGGAATAAATAGTTATGTTCCAAGGATAGTTATCAGAGAAAGAAAAAAATGAATGGTTTAACAGAAAATGTGTTGAATGCAAGACTAGAAAGAGAAAAAACATGGAATGGTTGGAGGAAAAAAGGAGGTATCAACCTTGGGAGAAGTACAAAACAACTAGAAATGAATATGTAAGAATCCGAAGAAAAAGAAAGTAACTATGAGGGGAATATACAGGAAAACCTCGTTTATCCGGAAACCCTCGGGGGGAAGCGCATGCAGGATAACTCATTTTGCCGTTGTTTTGAGAGTTACTCTTATGGAATCGCCCAAAATGCCTTTTTTTTTTTTTTTTTTCTTTTTTCCCATCACAAGGAACCGGCCAAGGGCACAACAAAAATGGGTAAAAACCAAAGCCCGCTTAGTTGCCAGTCCCTTAAAAAAGGGACAGTAAGAGAATAAAATAAAAAGAGGGGTGAGCCAATTTAGTTCGGGAGGTGTCTTGTTACTCTCTTTTGAAAAGATGTAAGTCATAGGAAAAGTGGGAAAAATAGAAACAGGAAGAGAGTTCCAGAGTTTATCAGTGGAAAAAAAAAAAAAAAAAAAAAAAAAAAGCCTGGGTCGATTAGTGCCGTTGTTTGAGGCTGCCGTTGTTTTGAATGCCGGTTAAATGAGGTTCTCCTGTAATAGAAAAATGTAAGAACGAACCGAAACTTTTCTATAGATATAAAAATTTGGAAAAAATGAAAAAACAAGGAAGGAAAGATAAGCTGAAGGTAGAGGCTAGTGTACGAAGATGCATTACAACAGGCCGAGGTGATGAATAAGTGCTTACAGACTGTATTTACAAGAGAAAGTGAATTTAAAACGAAAAAATATAATAGCAAAAGAAAATTAATGGAAGACATAAAAGTAGACGTAATAAAAGGGTAAAAAGGCTAATGGAAAGTAAAGATGTGAAAAAAGCCCGGGTCAGATGGAAAGTGTCGAACGGGGTTTTATGAAAGAGTGCCAGAACCAACTAGCAGGGAAAGTGACATAGTGTAATTGAGAGTTCACTCAAGGAGAGCAGAGTCCTGCTTGATTGGGAAAAGACAAATAATTGGGGGCCAATTCACAAAGGAGGAGACAAAGAAGAACCACTAAATTACAGCCAGTATCTTTTAGCAAGTGTAGTGGCAAAAATGTGTGAAAAAATTGTGAAGGACAGATGGTTGAAATATTTAAAAAGGGGACAAACACACTCGCAGGTGGCTAGTTTGGATTTAGAGAAGGAATGTCGTACAACGAATTTATTAAGCTTTTACTCGTGAGTGATCGATGTGACACAGGAAAGAGAGGGTGGGTGGGATTGCATATACTTGGACCTAAAGAAGGCATTTGACAAGGTACCTCACAAGAGACTGCTCTGGAAGCTAGAACATGTAGGAGGATTGAAGGGTGGTTTGCTGAAGTGGATGGAAGACTTTTTGAGCAACAGAGAGATGAAAACAGTAAAAAAAGTCAGAAGTCGAATGGTGCAGTGTGATAAGTGGAGTTCCTCAAGGATCAGTATTGGCCCCAGTGATGTTCTTGGTCTATGTAATGATATGGCAGAAAGGAGTAAACAGTTATATGAGTTATTAGCTGATGATGCAAAATTACTAAGAAAAGTAGAAAGTAAAGAGGACTGTGGGGATCTACAAAAGGATCTAGATAAGATTTTCAGATGGAGCCCTTTTAGGGGAAATGGAGTTTAATGCTAAAAGTGTAAAGTGATGGAAATGGGCAGTAGCAAAAAGGGGACAGAGAGGAAAGTATTCGAGGGGAAAATTTAATGGATAATGAAAACAAAGGTCGAAAAAGATCTGGGAGTGTGGAATACGGATCATTTGTCACCTGAGAAGCAATATAAACAAGATCACAGGAGATAACATCAGTTGCTGAGGAATATAAGAATGGCATTCAAATATCGGGGATGAAGAGATGATTAAGAAATTGATAACATTTTTGATTCGACCAAGGTTGGAATATGCGGCAGTGATTTGGTCACCACATAAAAAAAGGATATAAGGAAGATTGAGAGAATACAAAGAGAAAGCCACAAAAATGGCTCCAAGCCTGAGAGATTAACATATGAGGAAAGCCCTTTCAAGACTAAACTCCCAACACTTGGGGAAAAGAAGAGAAAGGGGAGATTTTATAGCAGTGTATAGAGCATCAATGGGTCTGGAAAAAATTGATAGAGAAGATCTGTTTGTGTGGGACAATAGAAGTGCAAGAGGTCATGAGAAGAAATTGAAAAGGACAACATGCAAGAGAGACATAAAAAATACAGCTTTCCTTATAGAAGCATAGAAGCCTGGAACAACCTTGATGCAAAAGTGATTAATGCAAGAAGTATTCAGGACTTCAAAGGCAACCTGGATAATAGTAGATTTGGAGACGGGACAGTACGAGCATAGCTCTTTTCCTGTATGTTACAACTAGGTAAATACATGAACATGAGAAGGTATTAGAAGACACCTTGAAGTAAAACACAAAATAATCAAGAATAGTAAAAAGAAACTGCTGATTGGAGATTTTAACTGCAAGGAAGTAAAATGGGAGACATTTGAAGGAGGAAATGAAAATGTTTGGGGAGATAGATTGTTGAAACTGACAATGGAACACACAATGACTCCATGGGTGACAGAAAACACACGATATAGGGGAGATGACGAACCAGAAAAACTTAACCTAGTGTTAACAAAAGGTTAAATGCTAGCAAATGAGATAAATTATGGGTGCCCCATCGGAAAAAGTAACCATATGATCTTAGAAATGGAGACGGAGGAGGACATAAAGGAGGAAGATGAATTGTACAAAAGGAGCAGAAGAGACTTTGGGAAAACTAACATGGAAAAACTGAAAAAATACTATGAAGAAATTGACTGGGAAGAAATAAAAGGAGTAACCGATGTGCAAGTGAAATACAACATTTTCAGAGCATGTATGAGAAAGGAGTTGAAAAACATGTTCCACTACCTACACCAAGAGAAAAGGGAAAGAAAGAATGGTTTAATGGAAGATGTGAGAGGGCAAAGAGAGTAAGGGATGAGGCATGGAAAAGAGTAAAGAGAAATCGGACACAAAGAAATAAAAAAAACCCTATAAATTAGCAAGTAATGAATATGTGTGCATAAGGAGAGAGGAAGAGAAGAGTCATGAGAAGGATATAGTTGAAAAGTGTAACTAAGAACTCAAACTGTTTTACAGATTCACAATGGATGAATCAAGCATAAGGACAAAGTAGAGAGACTGAAAGAAGGAAATATAATATATGAAGATCCAAAGATAATGAGTGAAATTTTAAATAAAAACCTTCAGCTAGTATTCACAAAGGAATAAAAATTCAACGAACCGCAAGGAATGAAAGAGTCCGAAAGGAGTGGAAAATAAAAAAAGAGAAAGAGGAAGTTTGTGAATTGTTGAAGGAATTGGAGGAGAGAAAAGCACTAGGACCAGACAGAGTGTTGGGTTATGTTTTAAAAGAGTGCAGAAAGAAGTTGGTCGAACCAGTATATGATATAATAAAGTGCTCATTAACAACGGGAAAAGTGCCAAAGGAGTGGAAGAGAGCAGATGAGAACATAAGAACATGAGAAAATATGGAAGCTACAAGAGGCCGCGAGGCCTACACGTGGTAGTTCCTGCCACCTAACACTACCTACATCCACCTTTCATCCCCATCCATGAACCTATCCAGCCCCTCTTTAAAGCTCCCTAATGACTCCGCACTAACTACCTGTCTACTGAGACCATTCCAGTCATTCACCACCCTATTTGTGAACCAGTTTTTTCCCTATTTCTTTTTTAAATCTACGCTTTTCCAGCTTGAATCCGTTACTTCTTGTTCTACCCTGGTTAATAGCCGTAAGAATTTTTCCTACCTCTCCTTTATTAAATCCCTTTATTCACTTAAAAACTTCCATCAGATCGCCCCTTACTCTGTGTCTCTCCAGTGAGTGTAACTTTAATAACTCCAATCTCTTCTCATAACTAAAGTTACGCATCCCTTGAATAATTTTGGTCATCCTTCTCTGCACTGATTCTAACAAGGCTATATCCATCCTGTAATGTGGAGACCAAAACTGAACTGCATAGTCTAGGTGAGGCCTGACTAGAGCCAGATAAAGCTTTAGAATAATTGCCGCACTTCTACTTTTAACACTTCTGGTAATGAATCCTAACACTCTATTAGCTCTATTTCTAGCCTCAATACATTGTTTCCTAGGTCGGAGGTCTGGGCTCACCCTCACTCCAAGATCTTTTTCACCTTCTGATCTTATCAGCGATACATTGCGTATGGTGTATTTATTACCAAGGTTTTTTCTACCAACATTCATAACGCTGCACTTATCAATATTAAATTCCATCTGCCATCTGACTACCCACTCGTTAAGTTTATCTAAGTCTCCCTGCAATATGTTTACATTAGAATGTGATCCAATAATCCTACCTACCTTAGTATCATCAGCAAACTTGCTGATATCACTGCTAATCCCACTATCCAAGTCGTTGATATGAATAAAAAATAGTAATGGACCCAAAACAGACCCTTGTGGAACTCCATTTGTCACCTGTCCCCATTCAGATTTAGAACCATTAATTGTAACCCTTTATTGCCTATTACTTAGCCAAGCTCTGATCCAATGAAGAACCTTCCCATCTATTCCATGAGCCTTAACCTTATTTAAGAGTCGCTTGTGTGGTACTTTGTCGAATGCCTTACTAAAGTCCAGGTATATTATATCATAATCCTTATAATTATCTGCCGTCTTATAAACTTTCCTATAAAAACTCAATAAATTGGTGAGACATGACCTACCCTTGGTGAATCCATGCTGTGAATCATTGATCAAACTATGTTTTTCTAAGTGCTCTCTAATGTTTTTTGCAATAATAGATTCCAATAATTTACCCACCACTGACGTTAGACTAACGGGTCGATAAGTTGACTTTAGTCCTCTGTCTCCCTTCTTAAATATGGGGACTACATTTACTTTCCTCCACAAAAACGGCACATCGCCTATCTTAACCGATTTCCTAAAAATGTGCACTAACGACTCACTAACAACCTCTTTGCATTCTTTTAATACTCTGGGATACACTTCATCTTACTCATGGGTTACTCATAGATTACTCATCTACACTCATCTTACTTCATCTTTTAATACTCTGGGATAAACTCATGCCCAATATATTTCTGCCCGTAATCATGCCAAATCTTTATTTCAACTTACCAAAAACTCCTTCATTCATAGAAAATGTCAAAATCTTTCTGAATCAAATTCCTCTTGTGACTTCTGGCATCTAGTAGCTAATAACATCTCTAACAATTTTTCTTCTTCAACTTTCCCTCCTATGCTTCACCCAGATGGCTCCACAGCTGTCTCATCTATTTATAAAGCTGAACTCTTTGCTCAAACCTTTGCTGAAAATTCCACTCTGGTTGATGAAGGGCTTGTTTGTCCTTCTCCTCGACCCTCTGACTATATTATGCCTGTTATTAAGATCCTTCGTAATGATGTTTTCTTTGCCCTTTCTGGCCTAGATCCTCGGAAGGCTTACGCTCCTGACGGAGTCCCTCCTATTGTTCTCAAAAACTGTGCTTCTGTGCTTGCACCCTGCCTGGTCAAACTTTTTCGTCTATGTATATCTACTTCCACCTTTCCTTCTTGCTGGAAGTTTGCTCACATCCAACCTGTTCCTAAGAAGGGTGACCGTTCTAATCCTTTAAACTACCGTCCTATAGCTCTGACTTCCTGCCTTTCTAAAGCTTTTGAATCTATACTTAATAAGAAAATTGTTAAGCATCTCTCTGCTCACAATCTTCCATCTGATTGTCAGTACGGTTTCCGTAAAGGGTGATCTACTGGCGATCTTCTAGCTTTCCTAACTGAATCTTGGTCATCCTCCTTTAGGGGTTTCGGTGAAACTTTTGCTGTTGCCCTTGACATATCAAAAGCTTTTGATAGAGTCTGGCACAAATCCTTAATTTCCAAACTACCCTCATTCGGTTTCTATCCTTTTCTCTGTACCTTCATCTTAAATTTCCTTTCAAACCGTTCTATTGCAGCTACTGGAGAAGGACATTGTCCTTCTCCTAAATCTATCAATAGTGGTGTTCCCCAGGGTTCTGTCCTATCACCCACTCTCTTTCTATTATTCATTAATGATCTTCTAAGTCTAACTCAAAGCCCTATCCACTCCTACAGGGGCGGATTTATGGTGTGCGGGGCCCTAGGCCGGTGGGAGTGCGGGGCCCTGAATGAAATGTGGGGTAAAATTCTAGAGTCCTTTCCCGCCCTTATTAGTGTTTTTTTTTCTCTCCAGACCTTCACAGATCCCTTCAGATGCCTCTAAAACGTAATTATAAGGTGGGGGAGAGATACCCCCTTCAACCCCCCTGCCCCCTACATTACCCCCGCCCTGGACCCCCTAAAATAAAATTACTAACCTAACTTCACTACAACCAAACCAATAACCTCCTAAGGAGACCTAAGGGCGGGAAAGGACTGCAATTTGACCAGGTTAGGTTAGGTTATATTGAGGTTAGGTTAGTAATTAATCTTTTATTTTTCAATCTCTCCCCCACTTTATTATTACGTTTTAGAGGTATCTGAAGGGATTTGTGAAAGTCTGGAGAAAATAAAACCACTAATAAGGGCGGGAAAGGACTCTAGAATTTTACCAAATGTGGTCCAGATTTCATATTAGTTTAATTGAAACTTTTTCCACCCATATTTTACATTATGTTGGTACTAACTTGTGGCATATTATGGTACATGCAATGTAACAGTGTTCAAGCAAATAAGAAAGGTCCAGCATTCAGATTTTCATTGAAAACATATATTTTCCTCTGGGGTGCGGGGCCCTTGCGGGCGTGGGGCCTAGGCCATGGCCTACTCGGCCCCCCCTAAATCCGCCACTGCACTCCTACGCTGATGATTCTACCCTGCATTTTTCAACGTCGTTTATTAGACGTCCAACTCAACAGGAACTGAGTGATTCATGGAGAGAAGCCACCGAGCGCCTAACTTCTGATCTTTCTATAATTTCTGATTGGGGCAAAGCAAACCTTGTTTTATTCAATGCCTCAAAAACCGAACTTCATCACCTATCTACTCAACAAAACCTACCAGATAACTATCCCCTCTTCTTCAATGACTCTCAACTATCTCCTTCTTCTACAATGAACATTCTAGGACTATCTAAAGACTACTGTATACTGCTCTTGCTACTCGCGCTCCGCGCCAACCCACCCATGACCAGTGGAGGCCGATCGGCAAGGTAAAATAGTGTTTCAAACATCACTCCCATTTCCCTTCCTATGGTTTATCAGTATAAATGATATACTGTTATCTTCGTAAATGTTTGTTCTATAATATTGAATATAAAACAGTAAAACACACTAAAGAAATGCCATTAGGAGACTCTGAAGAAATATGCATGAACTTAATATTCACTTAACTCTTCGCCATTTAATATTTTGCGAGACCACATTTAACATGGAGCATATCAATAGAAACGGCATATCATTAGCTTTCCATTGATATATTTCGTTTTCTGATAAATGAATTAGCACCATGCATAAATTAACATTAACTAAAAAAATATCATCATCAATCGGATCGGCAAGTAAAAAAGTGTTCCATGGATACAGTAGACTATGGTTTATCAGTATAAATGATACACTGTTATCTTCGTAAACGTTTGTTCTATAATATTATCAAATAAAAAACTGTAAAATACACTAAAGAAATGCCATTCTGAGACTGAAGAAATATTCACTTAAACTTTTCGCCATTTACTATTTTGCGTGAAAACTTTTTACATGAAGCATATCAATAGAAGCGGAATTTTATTAGCTTTCCATTGATATATTTCATTTTTTTGATAAATGAATTAGAACTATGCATAACTTAGTGTTAACTAAATACATAACATCATCAATAGGGTAATTTTCCCGATTGATGATGTTATATATTTAGTTAACGCTAATTTATGCATGGTTCTAATTCATTTTTCAGAAAACGAAATATATCAATAGAAAGCTAATCAAATTCCGCTTCTATTGATATGCTTCATGTAAAACGTTTTCTTGCAAAATATTAAATGACGAAGAGTTTAAGTGAATATAAAGTTCATGCATATTTCTTCAGAGTCTCATAATGGCATTTCTTTAGTGTGTTTTACTGTTTTTTATTTGATACTATTATAGAACAAACATTTACGAAGACAACAGTATATCATTTATACTGATAAACCATAGGAAGGGAAACGGGAATGATGTTAAAAAATGTCAGGAATCGCGGCATTGGCCTCCACTGGAAATAGCCCAAACTGAGTAGGAAGTCCAGTATACAGTAGTCTTTGGACTATCCTTTACTAAAAATCTGAACTGGAAATCTCACATCTCATCTCTTGCTAAAACAGCTTGTAAGAAGTTAGGTGTCCTGTGGCATCTGTGTCCTTTTTTTTTCTCCCTCCCAGCTGCTTGCTCTCTACAGGGGCCTTATCCACCCATGTATGGAGTATGTCTCACATGTTTGGGGAGGATCCACTCATACAGCTCTCCTAAACAGGGTTGAGTCAAAAGCTTTTTGTCTCATCAACTCCCCTCCTCTGACTGACTGTCTTCAATCTTTAAATCACCGCCGGAATGTTGCTTCTCTTGCTCTCTTCTACCGTTATTTTCATTGTTAACTCTCTAAATACTCTAAATACTTGCGTATCAATTAACATTTTTTACATTGTTTTTATTATGAGTATTTGACCTTCACATTAGGCGAGTTTTCTCTGGCATCAATAAGTCTTCAAATACAAGACCTTACTCTACTGCTATACATATGTTCATATGTAGTGGTCATTTTGACCATCTACACCGTTGTTACCATTATGTAGTGCCCACCTTGGGAGTGTACTCTACAGTCCTGGTTATACTGCTGCCACCACCCACATTAAGTGGGAAAAATATATGTATGAACAAAAATAAAAGATTTAAGAAAATATGTAAGTACTGGTTGGAAACTGAATGACAACGCGTTAATATATTTCTAATTATAATATATTTAACTCTTTACTGTCTCACTTGGTAATTATTATACATTTACAAGTTATCTTAATATTAAGTCTTCCTTCCCTCCTAGCGATACGCATGCGAAATGCTCAAGTCGTTATCCTAATATAGTTTACTATCTTTGGTAACTTCGGTTGCACTGTCACCATATTAACGATACGCACATGTAATGCTCAAGTCGTCATCCTAATCTAGTTTACTATCTCTGGTAACTTCAGTCGCACTGTTACCCCTTAACGATACGCATGCGTAATGCTCAAGTCGTCATCCTAATCTAATGTATACGTAGTCTATCCCACTTCCAACGTTTCCCTCTCACTTATTTTTCTATTTCCTTCTTTCTCCTTGTCCTCACACGGCTGGCTGTGACATGTTGTAGTTGCCCCCTCTGCTAATTTGTGAGCGCTTGGCCCCCTGGTCCGCCAACAGCATCCTACCTTGGGACCCTAAGTAATACACTTTATTAGTCCTGGTCAACAAAAGGAATCACCAGTAAGTCATGTCTACATCTCTAGTTAACAAACATTTCATAACATACCTTTACCAAGGGCGAGAATATCACCTCCCCACAGGCGACTTAACTCAATGAACGTCGAGCTGCTTCTAAAATGATCCTAACCTAGAATACCCGTTCTCACCTCGTTTCGCTACGTGTCTAATTACTACTGGCTTAAAATATAAGCCTAACCAGTGATTCAGGAATGAGGCGTGGAGGAAAATTCCTCGTTAGCTTATTGATACTTATGTGTTATTTCATCTCTTCCCCTATTAATGTAATTTCTCGCATTACACATACAACACAGGGGAATGACACGGTGGGCTTAGCCTCGTTATCAATGAAGGTGCTTTATGGACTAAATTAAGATTTTAGGTTTAACAAAAATATATTTGGCTTGACTTTCATGATACCAATTACTCACCAAACTGGAATCATCATTTTATAACGATGTTCAATGTTAATATGTTTACTATTAAATGTGATGCTTGAAACACAAAGGTTTACGTATGAATATTTTGAAGGTTGATAAAAGCCATGAAGATAATTTTGTGTCTAGATTTAGTGTACTACTTTTGCACCATAATCTCTCCTCAAAGTAGCCACTCATCTTACATGAAGCATGTTAAGGAACTTACCTAGCAAATGTTTGTCTTTTGCAGAAAGTGATGAAATGAAAAGGAAAATGTATAGTAGTATCCTGATTGTTGGGGGAGGTGCAAAATTTAAGAATATCGGCAAATGGCTGCAAAGTAGACTAGCCCTGCAAATTCCTGTTGCCTACAGACCAGGTAAGACATTGTGAACAAAAGATGATAGTGCAGTAAGTGTAGAAGTTTCTTGTTCCATCAGTATTCCTTTCATAAAACTAGGGAATGATAGGGTGCCCTTAAAAGGTGTATGAACTGGGGAAGCATATGTGCAGTTCTAAATTGTTTAAATCTACATTTATGTGAGTATTGATTAACCCATGCAGCGTATGTAAACACAGTAAGTAACATACACATCAGTTTTCACCGATTTATCTTTTTGTATTGCCTAAATTGACTCATTTTTACCATGAAAGTATGTCAGAACATAATAGTATGACTTATGAAGAGCTCTTAGTTGGTCAAATGGCATCACTCCTGGTTCACAGAGAGATCACGCTATCACCTCTCTCTCCCTTGTTGTTAATATTTTGTCAACACTGTGGTTGACGCGAGCTCTTACCTATAGCAGCCCGCCTGTGAAATTATGGCATTACAAAAAAAAATACAGGGTGTTGCAGCTTCCTTGGGGGAGAGGGGGGGTACTCCAGAACGGTGGAGGTGATAGTAGCCAGAGGGGCAGATCTGACTAGCGCGGCAGCAGCAGCGGAGGCACCTGGATGCCCGGGCTGAGGATGAGGTGGCAAGCATTCCCTGAGGTGGGAGGTTGCCTCGCACTTCAGGAGGTAGTGTTGGAGTGCAAAGGGGGAGGTGACCTGGCAGTGATCATAGGTGATGTCCACAGCGCCCTGGCGGATTTCTTCAAAGCAGGGAAAGCCGAGGAGGAGACGGTGTAGTCGGTCCCGTATGTGCAAGGCGATGGATGGGTCATGGGGAAGGGGGTGGTAAGCTGTTGCAGCAGCGTACCAGGAGGCAGAGGGTGATGATGGTGACTGTGACCTCATGTTGCTGGCGGGACAAGACGTGCGAGGCAGACTTTATTCTAAGTAGAGTTTGGGAGAGGCTGGGCAGAACAGCCATAGTGGGGCTGGGGAGGGCAGCGGCTGATTTTGCAGCTCTGTCAGCTGCTTCGTTGCCACTAAGGCCTACGTGGCTGGGAACCCAATTGAGGGTGATTTTGCAGCCACGTGCAGCCAGTCGCTGGGCCAGAAGAAGAGTGGAGGTGAGGAGGTAAATGTTGTCCTGTGGCTGTCTCTGAGGGCCTGGATACAGGATTTTGAGTGTGTGTATGATGACATGAGGAGAGTGACTCTCCAGGACGTGGTGAAGAGTGTCACGAATGGCGACTAGTTCAGTCTGGAGGCAGCTGGCGCCATCCGTTAGGCGCCACTGTTTCGTGGCTTGTCCGCTCACAACAGCCACTCCCGATGCTCCTGTGCCAGCCTCTCTCTCTCTCTCTCTCTCTCTCTCTCTCTCTCTCCTCTCTCTCTCTCTCTCTCTCTCTCTCTCTCTCTCTCTCTCTCTCTCTCTCTCTCTCTCTCTCTCTCTCTCTCCTCTCTCTCTCTCTCTCTCTCTCTCTCTCTCTCTCTCTCTCTCTCTCTCTCTCTCTCTCCTCTCTCTCTCTCTCTCTCTCTCTCTCTCTCCTCTTCTCTCTCTTCTCTCTCTCTCTCTCTTCTCTCTCTCTCTCTCTCTCTCTCTCTCTCTCTCTCTCTCTCTCTCCTCTCTCTCTCTCTCTCTCTCTCTCTCTCTCTCTCCTCTCTCTCTCTCTCTCCTCTCTCTCTCTCTCTCTCTCTCTCTCTCTCTCTCTCTCTCTCTCTCTCTCTCTCTCTCTCTCTCTCTCTCCTCTCCCCCCCCCCCCCTCTCTGTTTTATAACGCTGTAAAGTAACCCTTGATAACAAGGGCTTGAAAATAAATTTTAGTAAATACCTAAAAAACACACACACACACACACACACACACACACACACACACACACACACACACACACACACACACACACACACACACACAACACACGCACGCACGCACACACTTGGGGAACTCCGTAGTGTAAGGGTTAGCACGCTCGGCTCACAACCGAGAAGTCCCGGGTTCGATCCCCGGGCGGAGCGAAGACAGACGGGCGGTCTTCTTAAAACCCCAGCCCCTGTCCACCCAGCAGTGAATGGGTACCGGGTGTCAGCCTGGGGTTTGTGAACCCCCTCCCGGGGTGGTGGCTTCGGCCAACACTAAGCTCTAAGGAAGAATGATAAAATAAATTATATGGAGACGGGGCCATACGAGCGTTGCTCAGGCCCTGTAAAATACAACTAGATGAATACACACACACACACGTCAGCTGTGTGTACAAGACGCGCTCTCTGGTAGGCTCCTACAAAACTGGATATGCTGACTGGCTGAAGTGACCAACAAGGACGCAGAGGACCCAAAAAGACCTTGAGTACTTACAGGTGAGAGCTATGCAGTTAGATAGTCCCATCTCCACATGATTAGCCTAAAAAGGGAAAAATATTGGACGTAAACAAAGATGGAAGACCCCCCTCGCGATAAATTTTGATGGCTTCAATACCAAAGAAAAAGACATATTAGAGCTAAAAACGAACCGGAAAAGAGTCCCAATGCTAGAAAATGTAGTTCACGAAATGATGGATAGACTTGAGAAGATGGAAAAGAAAGTGTTCGTACTGGAAAAAGATAATGCTATTTTGAAAAATAGAGTGGATGAATTAAATGGTAAACAAGACGACGAAAAGGTAGTGAAAATGCATGCAGAAATTAATGCAGTACATAAGAAATGGAAAATGACACAAGAGGAAATGAAAGATGAAAGAAAGACATGGAAGATAGAAAAAGAAAAAGACCAAGAGAGCTTATGTCAGATAATAGAAGATCAGGAAAATGAAAAGAAAAATCTGACCAAAGAAGTAGTAAAAGTAATCAAACAAAAGGAACATTTAGTAAGAGATACGGTAGACAAAAATAAATGTGTCATCATTTTTGGTTTGAAGGAAAAAGTGCTGCCAAGAAAAACATAAGAGAATAGGAAGAAAAGAAAGTGGCAAAAGAAATATTTAAAGTAGTAAAAAGAAAAAAACGGAGATAGAAAAGAAATAGAAGAGATACATAGGTTAGGCAAATTGAGGAGGGAGGGGCCAGCCCCTTAAAAGTTAAGTTTAGGTCACAAGCTACAGCACTAGATATATTGTCTAAGGCATGGAAACTGGCAAAGACAGAAGAATATAAGAAAATATGGATAAGAAAAGATATGAATGAGGAAGAAAGAGCCTGATTGAATGTACTGTTTAAAGAAGCCAAAGAAAAAACTAATTGAGAACGGAAGAGGAAAAACAGAAATTCTATTGGAGAGTTTTGGACCAAAAACTGATGAAGTGGTATCTAAAAGAGAAAGAGTAAGAGAAGACAATTCAAATGAAAATGAAATAGGATGGCAGGTATCGTATACAAATATAAATGGGCTAGTGTCAACATTAACAGAAGTTAACGACTACCTGAGAGCCAAGAAACCAGACATATTGGGTTTAGTAGAAATGAAGCTGAGTGATTCTGAGGATGTGCCAGTTGGGGAGGGTCAATATAATGTATGGAGGCGAAACAGAAATCTGAAAAAGGGAGGTGGTGTAATGGTGTTAACAAGGAAGGATGTGGTAGTGCCTATAGCGCCTGTAGGCAGTGGTGACCCAGGGCTCGGATGGTAGGCTCTGGAGGTTCACTTGAGGGCTCTGATGGTTGTTCCTCGCGCGTGGTGGCGCAGGCAGGATTCTTATAGTGACGCCTGTGATTAGAGGCTCATGCCGCCCCCCTGTGTCCTCCGATGCACTCGCAATCGAAGGTAGAGTTGATGGGCAGGGCATGTGGGTGTTCTTAGGCCACTCGACGGTGCAGAAAGGTTTTGGGTTTCTTCGGGGATCGAACTCAGGTCACCGAGAACGCCAGTCGGAGTCGCTAACCACTCCGCTACCGCCTCCCCGGAAAGTAGGGAATGTGGAAAAAGGAGAAGGTATGGCAGAGGTGTTGAAGGTAGAGTTGGTGATGAAAAAAGGAAGAATAAGAGACTTAGTACTCGTATACGTTCCACCTAAGACAAATTCCTGGGGGAGAGAAGAGTACGGAGACATGATAAGAGACACAAGCAAATGTTTAAAGAATACGAGGGAAAAATTGTGAGAACAAAATTTTTGATGGGAGATTTAAACTGCAAAGAAGTTTGCTGGGAAGAATGGTAAAACTGAAGGAGGAGAAGACTCATGGGGTGGTACATTGTTGGATTTGGTAATGAATAACATCATGACTCAGTGGATTAAAGAGAACACAAGATTCAGAGGTAGCGAAGAACCATCAAGACTAGATCTACTATTGACGAAAGAACTGGAAGTAATTAGTAAAATAAATTATCAGTGCCCACTTGGAAAGAGCGACCATGTACTTATTGAATTTGAAGTAAATGATGCAAAAAGAGGGGAGAAGGGGAAAGAACACAAGAAAGGAAGATACAATTATGGAAAAGCAGACTTTCATGGATTAAGAACATTCTTCGGAGAGACAGACTGGAGTAGTTTCCATGCAACAAGGAGTACCCAGAAAAAATGGGATGAGTTCATCCGAATTTACACTGAAGGAATAAATAGTAGGGTACGCCGTAGGTCCAATGAAAAGTGAAATATAGATTATTTCGAATTTGGCAGGGTGTTTTCTTATGTAAAATTGAATTTAAGGGTGGTTTGCCCCTTTTCTTAACTTTTTGGTTTGAGCACTTCTTGCTATGCAAAAATGGACTTTTATATTTATATGCAAAACATAGCTTAGCATACACCATCTTTAAACTCACAGAAAAGCCACTTAAGTTTGAGATTCGATAAATTTCACTGACGACAAAGTTGTAGAGCGCTAAAAATTCTATCGGAAGTATGCCCTCGATATTGCCGTAAGACCTACATTAAGTCCGCCAGAAAGCCGGAAAAAACTCACTTCTCATACAAAATCGCCTCGTTTTCCGGGTAAAAAACCTTTTTCCCCGGCAACTGGATTTTCCACGTTATTATTTACCCAACGTAGGTGGTTTCAGGGCTGGATACTGTTTAAGGTCTAAGGTCCTATCACCAAACTCCAAAAGTCACAAAAAAACAGCGTAAGTCGGTCAAAAACGTACGGTCGAAAATCCAGCTCCGCATCCCAAACATCCGGTTCGACGTTCCGCCCACTGCTGCTGCTGCCTTGGCTTCTGGATTCCTCCAGGACCCTTTTCGCTGACGGCCACCTCTCTCCAGACATGTCGTACCTGGTCTGCGATCTAACAAGGTGAGGAGGGCCAGGCAGGATGCCATGGCATCAGCCAGGGACCTTGACCAGGGGGAAACACCAGGGTACCAAAATAGTTGGATTGGGTTCGATGGGAGGAAGGACAAGACCAGGGCGATGGTGCCCGACAGCTATGGGAAACTGCACCCAAGGTTGATCAGGGAGGAGCATGTGTCAGTGACAGAGGAGCCATCTGGAAGGTACCTTTGGCACTTTTTTACCAGAGGACCCCTTGCCACCCGAGAAGCCTGCGTTCAAGGTGGCTCAGGCTCTCTATGATCTGCTGGTGACATACGACTCCACTGACTCACTGATCATACTGCAGGTGACTCAACTAGGCCAACACGGGGTGGAAGGGTGGTACTCACGCCCATTTGGAGAAGATGCTGGGACGCAAGCTCTTCTGGAGTAAAATGCGTGTTGCACACAAACGAGTTGCCCCTGCGCCACCTTATCACCAGCATCGACGGGCCTACCCCATCTGACACGGGTACAGTGGCAGTCTGCTGTCCAGCATGAATGAGATGCATACAACGCAGAGTTCAGAGGAGTGCCAGGCGGTGGGAAAAACTCATGGGGTACCGGGAGTATATCCTGGTCAAAATGTCCACTGACCAGCAGGTCTCCTACCAGCTGGGCCAGGCTGTGAAGCGGGGCGTTCTCCCGTCCGAGCTGCAGGAGATCAAGTGTGGCAAGGTGTCCCACTCCAGATGGCTCACCACAGCCCAGTTCGCTCGTGTACATGTGGACCAGAAAGCATGGGCTGACTGGCAAAGAACTGAACAACCCTGGAAAAACCTAGTCAAGTACTGCCTGCAGGTGTACTTCAAACTCTACTACGACATCAAGGTTCCCCCACAGACTAGAGGACGGCCCCAAGCCCCATCCTCACGCAGCTCAGAGTGATGAGGTCGCAGCCCAAGAAGGTCCAAACAGCTGTGAACTTCTACGTGCGGACAGGAGCTGGTTCGCACACTCAGAATGTGTCCTCCTCTCGCTGATGGCGAGTCAGAGTGAGGACGACCGCAGGTTCGCCGTGACCCAGATTTTGAAACTGAGGGCTGGCGAGGAGTATGGGGACAACCAGTGTAAGACCTCGCATCACACCCAAGCTGAAACTTGTCAGCCACCAGCTTGCAGACACTGATCAGTTGGGAGCCTGGCCGGTGCACGAGCCGGCATTCACCTGTTCACTGTCCGGGGATCAGCTCCAGGAGATCCTGGTTTAAGCCGTACGAGGTTCCGGAGTTCTCTATCCACACTCAGAACACCGAAAGAGTCGTGAAGCAGGTGACAGAGGCTGCGGGGAGCAGTGGTGGGGCAGCAGGCCAGAGACGGCTTCATCCAGGGTCGGGGCCCACCACCGGGAGACCATGCCCTGCTTCAGGTCTAAGAAGACATGATGGACACGTTCTAGGCCAAAGTAGAGGCTGTGACACTGTATGTAGTGCTGATGAACCAAACTGATCAGAAAGAGCTTACCACGCTAGTCATTTTGGAACTCATATGGTGCATGATGCAATACACAGGACACCCGGACACTGCGTACTCATTTAAGCATTTTTCGATAAGGGGTTTCAATATAAAAGTGCGATTTTGCATAGTAAGAATTGTCTCAAATGCAAAAATGAAAAAGATAAAATAGTCTTAGAATTCTATTTTACCATAGGAAATTGGCATTTCCAAAATTGAGAAAAAAAATTTTGTTATACAGCGTACCCTATAAATAGTCATGTTCCAAGGATAGTTATCAGAGAAAAGAAAAGAATGAATGGTTTAACAGAAAATGTGAATTAGCAAGACTTTGAAGAGAAAAAAAAAAAGGAATAGTTGGAGGAAAAAGCAGGTATCAACCTTTGGGGAAGTACAAAACAACTAGAAATGAATATGTAAGAATCCGAAGAGGAAGGGAAAANCTCTTTAGTATCAATCTGCCTTCTCTTGTGTGTATCAATTACTCTAAATAAGCTATAAGTTGTCACACTGATCTCTTTCTAACATAGCTGGTCTGTTATTATACCTTCATTTTCTAAGTATTCCGTCCATTGCTTCTTTATTTTCTCACATATCATGCATACTGTGCTAGTCAACGACACTGGTCTTTAATTTTGTGGTTCATCTTTTTTCCCATTCTTGTATATTGGCACTATATCTGCTCTCTTCCACTCCTTTGGCACTTTTCCCGTTGTTAATGAACACTTTATCATATCATATACTGGTTCAACCAACTGCTTTCTGCACTCTTTTAAAACATAACCTGACACTCCATCTGGTCCTATTGCTTTCCTCTCCTCCAATTCCTTCAACAATTCACAAACTTCCTCTTTCTGTATTTTCATTTTCCACTCCTTTCTGACTTTTTTCATTCCTTGCGGTTCATTGAATTTTTATTCTTTTGTGAATACTTGTTGAAAGTTTTTATTTTAAATTTCACTCATTATTTTTGGATCTTCTATCATATTACCTTCTTTCAGTCTCTCCACTTTGTCCTTATGCTTGATTCTTCCATTGATAAATCTGTAGAACAGTGTGGGTTCTTCCTTACACTTTTCAACTACATCCTTCTCATAACTCTTCTCTTCCTCTCTCCTTATGTATCCTTATGTACACATATTCATTTTTTGCTAATTTATAGTTTTCTGTATTTCTTTGTGTCCGACTTTTCTTTTTGAGGAGTGGAACTTTTTTCCACTCCTCATCCCTTGTTCTCTTTGCCCTCTCACATCTTCCATTAAACCATTCTTTCTTTCCCTTTTCTCTTGATGTATATAGTGGTACGTGTTTTTCAGCTCCTTTTTTATATATGCTCAGAAAAATTTTGAATTTCACTTGCACATTGGTCACTCCTTTCATTTCTTCCCAGTCAATTTCTTCATAGTATTTTTTCAGTTCTTCCATGTTAGTTTTTCCGAAAGTTTGATTTGTGTACATCACTTTCTTATCTTTTTTAACATAATTTTTCCTCACCCCATTTTCCTTTAGTCTTTTTTCTTTATATACCACTTTCTCACTCATACGTTTAGTACCCTCCAAAAAAAAGTTGTTTTTTCTTCCTCCGTTCTTTCTTCATTTCTCTGTTTTACTTCTTGGATTTCTTTCAACTTTTTCCTTTCTTCTTCATTCAGTGCTTTTTTTATATAGACTTTCCTGAAATCTGCAGTTGATCTCTCAAGGATTTCTTCTGTTGCCATCTGCGATTTTAGTCTTAGTTTTATCGGTCTTTCTTTGCCTTCTGTATAAGGTCCCAATCTTACTACAGGGAGGTCCCGTTATACGAGCATTCGGTATACGAGAATCCGATGATACGAGATGTGTAAATTATGGTCTATTTTCAATATACGAGATCGAAAATCTAATGATACAACATTCAAACTGGGGTGAGTAAAATTATCAATTTATCAATTTATCAATTAAAATTATCAAGTTCAAAATGCGCGCCCTACCACTCCCAGGCTGGACAAAGGGGGATTTGGTTGACCCCAGTGAGGTCACCTCTAGCAAGCCGTGATCTGAAGCATATGGCGCGGCCTGACATTTAGGGGTAGTTAGCAGGTGTACGGCCCCAACCTTGGGACCGCAGTCAGGTCACCCCTAGCAAGGCGTGACCTGAAGGGTAATTAAGCATATAGCGCGGCCTGACCTGTAGGGGTAATTAGCAGGCGTGCGGCCCCAACCTTAGGACCGCTATACTACCTTCTCTTGTATCACGTGGCGTCCCCTACATTACAACGTCTTTTTTTGCTTGTTATGCATGTTTTATGTTTAATTAATGTGCAGTTATGTTATTTTGTGTGCTATTTTCTCTTTCAGAATGCTTTTTCTACAGAATAGGTAGTACAGTGTGGGTAATATAGATGCTGTGTGTTTGTTTGTGTTTGCTATAGATTATTTTAGCTTGATAAACACGTCTTTTTTTTTCTTGTCTTTTTAATTGATGGGGTCCTGGAACCAAACCTATATTTTACCATTAGTTATGTGTTTCGTTATACGAGATTTCGCTTTACGAGTATGCCAGGTGGAACCTAACTGCTCGTATCTTCAGGACCTCCCTGTACTTCTTCCACTTCATCTACAAATCTTGCCTCTTCTTCCTCATCATTAAGTTTCATCAAAAAACGTCCTTTACTGTTTTTACTTCTTCTCTTTCTCTCTTAAATCTAAACAAGATATTCTTCTCCTTCAGTCCAAAAATAATCACACATTTTTTTTCTTCTCTTCTACATCCTTTATTAAGTTCTCATTACTTTTCAAAACTTTTGCTACTTCTTTCTTAACATGTTCACTTTGCTCTTTCTTTTGTTGTTCTATAACTTCTTTAAAGTCTACTTTGGCTTTCTCTTTCTCTTCTTTCCAGTTATTCACTTCACCCTTCATCACAGTTTCCACTGGCTCTTTGACTATTTTTTCGCCATTCCACATTTTGCTTTAAGTTCATATTCTCTTTTTTCAATTTCTCCATCTCTTTTTTAACGCTTCTTTTTCCTTTACATTTTGCTTTTCCTTCCTTTCACTTCATTTAGTTCTACTTTCAGACCTTCCACTTCATCATAGCTTCTTTTCAAACCATCAAGTAAACACTTTATATATTCAAATTCTTCAATCAGTCTCTTCACGTTTACTTTTGTCTTATCTCCCTCCTCCTCCACCCTGACCACTCTGGAGTGAAGAGTTCCCTTTTTAAGTTCCTCATTGAACCCTGAGAAATCCAACTGGGTTCTTATAAACTTTCCTGATATCGGGGTTTCCGACATGTTCAAAACAAATTATGTAAACAACTTTTATGTATGTACTTTTACTTTAACTTTTATGTACATGTATATATATATATATATATATATATATATATATATATATATATATATATATATATATTATATATATATATATATATATATATATATATATATTTTTCTCTCTGTAAAATGTACTTTTCTTATTTTGTGATGCCATATACATTCTATGATAAGGCTTGAATGCACCTGAGATTAGTACTCATATTATATAATTGCGGTAATCATAATAATTATTATAATTACATTAATTATTATTTTAATATAACTACGCAATTTACTACTGATACTACCTGCAGCTTATGACTAACAAACCTTATAATGATCTTTTTAGTGAGGAATTTTTTCTAAACTCTGTGGTGAAAGTCAAGCCACATTAACTGACGATAACACTGCGGCAAAGGAAAGTGTTGATTTTGATTTGAAGGAAAGTAGTGAGGGTCCTTGTGTTTTGCGTAGTGGTTCGCAGCACTTAAGACGTTCATCGCATCTTCTATCTCTTTCTTACCTCAACCCCCATTAACAAGCATGTTTCCTCCGACCGTAGCAGGTAGCCCCGGGGCGGGTACTAGTAGTTATGTTCCTTCAAATCCTCAACCACATGCAGCTGGAACGATTAAGTTATTACCTACCAGCGCGTCTGTGAGGCCTTTTTCGGGAGTTGATGTCGATTATATAGCCCGAGAATATGTTGCCATGTGCGAGGACGTAATGGCTAATTCATTTATTACTGATCAGTGACAAAATTTCATTTGTTCGCTCAAGATTACAACCAGGTTCCCGTGCTGTGCATCTCATGCAACCTAGCGCTTTTATGGAACCCCAAGCCAACAAAGATTACCAAACCTTTCGTTCTAATTTTCTAGAATCCTTTGGGAGTAACGCAAAGCATAGTTTAGTGAAAGGAGTAAATTTAGCTGTTGAGACATTGCTAAGCGGTGCTGCTACCACTGATTTGCTAGATGCACAGGTGGAAGCAAACCGGATTTCGGTATATTTCATCCAATTTTTGAAGGAGAATGGCTGGACACAGGGAGAAAATATTTCACTGAGTAACAATCGCAAATTCCTTGAATTTTTTGCATACATCATGTTGCTAAGAGGTACCTTCCGGAAAAACTCTGTCTCTTAATTATAGTCCCCAAGAAGTACTGCATGATTTTGTATTGAAATTAAAAACCAAGATAGAAGAGAAAGATGGTAACAAAACGAACAACTGTGTCATCTGTAGCCACTACTCAGCCTGATGTAGCGGTAGGGACATAGATGTATCTTATACCACGGTTGCGGCCCTCCTAGTTCTCAACCAAGACCTATCTTTACGTGCCATTATTGTCAACAAGAAGGACACACGGCAAATAGGTGTTTTATTAAAGCTAAAGAACAGCAACGCCAAAGAAAACTTGAAGCCGCCTCAAGGCAATTACCTGCTTCAAGAAACTCAGACGGAAACAGAACCTCTTCTGGTACACATGATCGCGCATGATCGACGACTGCAAACCGTAATCCCACAAGACAAGGAAATACTGGTTCTGGAAACAAAGCTGTTAATCAATGCGGCACACAATACTTCCTACTGTGTATCCATGAGTGTGACGGACACTCTACGGATAATTGCTATGCGGTTTCAAAAATAAAGACTCGAATGCAGCAGTACCATGATAACACTCAGTCGGGGGAAGCTCGCGCGCCAGCACAAACCAGACCAGGCTAGCAAATACAACTGGTATAATTGATAATACTGCAACTCGGTTGAATGACGGGAAAATTCTCTCATCTTTAATAGTCGCTTGCAGTCAAGCCAATATTTTGGCTCTACCTACTAGATTAGGATCCGTGAGAGCATCGTTCGTGGTGGACACAGGCGCAGCTGTTAACATGCTATCCGAAAAGGCTTACCTTGCACTAAAACGCGCGTCACGTGGCAGCCGCTGGCCTCTTAAACCAAACGATCTTAATCTAATGGGAGTTACTAACGATCCTCTTAATATATTAGGAGATGTTCGTCTGCCCGTTAGGTTGGGAAAAGGTACGCCTACTATTCGTTTGAACTTTTACGTGGTTTCTAATTTTACGTTGCCCTTGGACAGATTATTGGGTTTAGCTTCTTTGAGAGCGAACCGGATGATAATACATCCAGATACCAATACCATAAGGTTCTTAGGGAGGAATTTCAAAGCGATGGAACAATCCATTTGCTTAACTTCCCAAAATAAGGTAGTTCCTTCTAATGCACCAACCGTTCCTAGTGTTCAGGTTTCTACTGATGAATTAATAAATGGAACACCGTCTAACTATGAAACGAATTTGTGCATAGACTTTGCTAATACCCTGCCTACAAATTTGTATCATCAAACAACGGTAACTGACCCTAAGGAAATGTGGAAAGTCGTAAAGGCCACGGTAATTGGTAATCATGTTATTCCCCACCGTACGGCAATGTACATTCCTGTATCAGTCCCAAATACCACCGTGGGTTGTGACATCTGTATAGAAGGCCCCAGCCAATTGAACAGACTAACAGTGGAAGCAACCCTAAGTGAAATTCGTGAAGGAAATACAGCCGTCGCTCTTGTTGTTAATGCGACTGGCGGTCCTGTCAAACTTCGACAAGGAGTATATTTAAGCCGTGCGTTAGCTTTTGACAGACAGGTAGTGCCAGAACCTTTAGACTTACCTACAAGTTTTTGACAGCTCGGTAACTCCGTCGTCCAGCAACTCAAATTTGGCTCAAGCACAAACGCTTGACTCACTTGTCACAATTGTGGATTATCCCGAGCACAAGGCTTCATTGTTGCAACTGCTTAAGCGGTACCGTGATGTTATAGCCTTGCCCGGAGAACCGTTAGGCTCAACTGATAAAACTAACCACCACATTAAACTTAAATCTGGAACCCATCCTGTGTATATTCCAGCATATCGTCTACCTCACAGTCAAAGACAAATTGTTGATGAGCAGATTAAGGATATGTTGGATCAGGGTGAGATAAGGATATGTTGGATCCAAAATTCCCGTTCACCGTGGAACTCGCCTCTATTCCTCGTTCCTAAAAAGGACGACAGTTTAGACCAGTAATTGAATTCAGCGAGTAAATGAAGTACAACTAGCTGTAATAGCCAGTCACCCGGGAAAGGAGCGTACTCTTGCTGCGTCCCGCAATAGTTATTTTTGGCCTAAAATGCGGTTATATATTGACGCATATGTAGCTAAATGCGTGAAATGTGCTGTGCATAAGGGTACGGTGCCAAAACCAGCACCAATTTTGGAATATCCAACTCCTGAGCATCCTTGGGACATTGTTGCTATTGATCTATTACAGGTTCCTTCTAGTCGTCAAGGGTCTAAATACCTGTTAGTATGTGTTGATCACTTCTCAAGGTATGTTGTTTTGGCCCCTGTGATGGATAAAACTGCCAAAGCGATTGCAAAACGCATTGATTGCCAACTTATTTTGTCCATACTCAACTCCCCGAGTTTTAATGAGTGACAATGGTGCAGAATTTAAAAATGCGCTTATTAATGAAATCTGTGGGCAGTTCAACATCAAACAAACATTCACGGTAACTTATCACCCTGCCAGTAAAGGTTTAGTTGAGCGTGCGAACAGGAAAGTCCTGGAAGCTTTGCGCCCAGTTGTTGGTGGCTTGCTTGATAGTTGGGAAGATTGGTTACCCCATGTTGCTACTTGCGTTAATTGCAATATTTGTGAGTCAACAGGTCAAACTCCTTATTTTATTATTTTTGGTATGGAGAAACGACTCCCATATGACTTGCTTAGTAGCCCTCAAAAACCTGTGTACAATGTTGATGATTATGCTAGTCAACTGTCAACTTAAAGTTTTCTCAGACTTATATTCCGATGTCAGAGATAAATTACAGGCTTCCAAGACTGCTATGTGCTTGCAACTACACCGGCGCTCTGCACCTGTTCAAATCCGGGTTAGTGACTCTGTCATGATTCGAGTCCCGGAACGGAACTCTAAATTGGCTCCTAAATTTGTGGGTCCGCGCCTGGTAGTTAAGCAACTCCATGGACATAAGTTTGATATTTTGATCCGTGGTTAAATACCTTAAAAGTCATTCACAGTGATCGACTTAAACGGACCAATGCCGAGCCTGATTTAAGCTTAGTAGAAACTGCTAATCTTAGCGATGCTATGCGGCTTGAAACTAACAAATATAATACTCCTACTGACCAACCAACTCATGCTTATAATTTACGTCCACGTAATTGATTGCTTGTCTTTTCATTGCTTTTCTTAGACAAACTTTCGTGCATGATATTTGGTATAGGAATAAATGCATGAGTAACGGGAAGAAATTGGGTAAGGTACTTTCATCTAACCTTTTTCTCTTCTTTTATTGATAAACTCATCCATTTTATTAGCATAAACAAGTACACTACCCTCCCGAGTTTCGCGATTGCTTTCTTCCGGAGGCATAGCGCGAAACTCGCGGATCGCGAAACTCGGGTATTAAAAACACTGTAAAAATGCTTATTTAGTCCGTTTTTTTTGTTTGTGTGTGTGTGTGTGTGTGTGTGTGTGTGTGTGTGTGTGTGTGTGTGTGTGTGTGTGTGTGTCTACAGCGCCGTTAGGCAGTGACCTCCAGGGGTGGGATGGTAGGCCCTGGAGGTTAACTTGAGGGCTGTGTACCTACCGTATTTTACAGCTTATAAGACTCACTTTTTCCCCCACAAAATATCCTGAAAATGCCCCAAGCCCCTGTCCACCCAGCAGTGAATGGGTACTGGGTGTTAGCCTAGGGTTTGTGACCCGCCTCCCAGGGTGGTGGCTTCGGCCAACACTACATAGAGAAGAGGAGGGAGGAGAGGAGCTTGAGTTTGAGCTCGAGTTGGGAGTCACCCAGCGGATGCTGTTTTGGTCTGAGTGAGTGAGCTTGACACATATCTTGTCAGCTGATGGTTGTGTAACAGTGTTATACGACAATAACACTGTCACAATGCCTTCCTCTCTTCTCTCCTGTCTCCTCCAGTACCTCCAGAAACCACAGTACCACACACGTCATGGTTAATCACTTATAAAGGAGTATTTTGTGGTAAATAGTAAGAAACGGCAGGGGTGTACGGTAAGGTGTTACTTATTTCGAGGTGTTACCTATCTTATGCGACACCGGCTGCTCCTGTAGAGAAAAACACAAACAAATGGGAAAAAAAAGCAAAACTACAAGCTATACTAAGCCTATCATAATACTATACTAAGCAGGAAGGAAGGAAGACGTGTCCCGTACGTCTCTTATGGGAGGCGGTAGCAGAGTGGTTAGCGTCAAGATATATGTCAAGCTTGAGCACGAGCTTGACAGACGACCTACAAAGTGATACTAAGCAGAAAGGGTCACAAGAAGAAGAAGTCTCCGAGTGGCGTTCACGGTGATCTGAGTTCGATCCTTGATGAGGTAAATTCCACTTTAAATCTTTCTCTGCACTGTTGAGTGGCCTAAGAACACCCACACGCTGCCAATTAACTCTGCCTTGGATTGCGAGTGCATCGGAGGACACGGGGGCGGCATGAGCCTCTAATCAAAGGCGTCACTATAGAAATTCTGTCTGCGCTACCACGGACAAGGGCCAACCATCACAGCCCTCAAGTTAACCTCCAGGGCCTACCATCCCACTCCTGGAGGTCACTGCCTAACGGCGCTGTAGGCACACACACACACACACACACACACACACACACACACAAAAAAAAAAAAAACGCGAAACTCGGGGATATAATGCATGAAAGTCGGGATGATAAGAATTTAGGACTCAGCGCGAAACTCGAGGATCGCGAAACTCGCATAGCGTGAAACTCGGGAGGGTAGTGTAGAGCTTTAATCGAGCTTTTACTGTGTTAGAACAAGCAATCCGTGCTTTAACTAATACGGTTAATTTTCTTGTCAGAACTAACAAACATTACTAACAAATATGGTTGATGCAGCGCGTGGAAAGGGAACTGCTTCACTTTTTCCTTTTATTGATTTTATGCATGTCTAGGAAGTAGCGAAGTAGAACTGCCAGTTGACATCATTGTTTTAAATGGTTTGCAACACTATTACCCTCTCCTTGAATCAGTGCTAACGTCAGATACTATTGTTAAACATGTTCTTTTCCAGCCGAACATGTGTTTGAAGTTCACAAAGTAGGACAATATAATGACAATAAATATTTACTTAATGGAAATGGTTCATAATAGAAATGTTTTTAATTGTGAGGTGGTGCTAACTCAGGCAAATGCTTCTCAGGCCTTATCGTTATGTCCTTACACCCACTCGATTTCGAAACCATTTTTTTTCACAAAAGTTTCTTTGGACATCACTATTTCTTCTTTACAACAAACATTCTATGTGTCTGTAGTATGTCCCGAGGTGCAGTGTATCAGAAAGTGTCCGGTCATTTTGCAATTCTAATGGCTTGCTATTTGCGCTCTGACTATTTGAATACCTTTCCTGAAAAACTGCACGAAGGATTTATAACTAATTTCATTATAATATGTCTTCTAATAGTATATAAAGGGGCTGTAAAGGTAAAATTGAAAAAAATTGCAATACAAAATGATGTAGGTAAGAGATGTTCTATCCAAAAAATAAGCTCATATTTGAATTCCTTGTATAAAATACATAATTTAGACACCCCTCATGAGAGGATTTCATTCAGATTCATGATGGCACCTAAGTATGACCTGCCCTACCACTATACGGTGACAAGACCACACCCTGTAACCTGACACCCCAGAGGCACCCCCTGCCTCACCCAGCCAGCCAGCGCACCATGGCCTCAGAGGAAGATAGCCAACGATACTGTGTGGACGTTGTGTGTGTGTGGTTCTTACATGTCGTGAACTCGACATGTGTGTTTGGAGGAGAAACCTTTGTGCAAATTGACTCTTAATCCAATCGTACCATAACCAGGCCGATACATGTGTATTATGATTAAGCAATAATAATAATATAAATCTCACCCCATTTTTATAATCGCCCTTCCGCTCAACTTCTCGATTCTATACTTACAACACAAGTAAGTAATATGTTAGTACGATAAAAATACGGCTAACACTCTGTGCCATCCATTTCGTCAGCCAGCCTCCACATTGCCTCCAACACATTAAGCACCTCAAGCACTGAAGACCTTACCTTACAAATCTCCTGAGTGACACCTGCCAGGGCTGCATTGAGCAGTGGTCACCTCCCCCCCTCCCCCCCCCCCCGCACTTTCCCTACTGAACGCTTCACAATTTACATTGCTACTAAGATAGTAGCTGCCGAAATTCATCTCTGTGGCTATTCTTATTGTTGAAGAATAACTTGCTGATGACCCTGTACAGGGAAGTCCCGTTATACGAGCATTCGGTATACGAGAAATCGATGATACGAGCTGAGTAAATTAGGGTTCTATTTTCAATATACAGAGATCGAAAATCCAATGCTACGACATTCAAACATTGTGTTTGTGTGTTGGTATAGTTTTGTGGGGTCCCAAGGTTGGGGCCGCACACCTGGCTAATTAGAATTACAGGGAGAGGAGGAGTGGTGTTCCTCTCACTGTAGTGGTTGGTAGGTAACTGACTGAATACAGGACTCCCGGGCTGGACAAAGGGGGATTTTGGTTGACCCCAGTCAGGTCACCCCAAGCAAGGCTTGACCTGAAGGGTAATTAGCCAGCTGTGCAACCTGACCTTTCGGGGTAATTAGCCAGGTGTGTGGCCCCAACCTTGGGACCGCTACAGTTTATTTTAGCTTGAAAACATGTTTTTGATGGGGTCCTGGAACCAAACCTATATTTTACCATTAGTTATGTATTTCGTTACACGAGATTTCACTTTACGAGTATGCCAGGTGGAACCTAACTGCTCGTATCTTCGGGACTTCCCTTTATTTGATGCAGCAGAAGTTACAGCAGCAGGAAATGAAATATTAAGGAGGCAAAAAGCCTCCTTAGGCTATTCTCCTATAAGAATACCCTTTTTGTGGCACAAGTTGGCAACTCAGTAGCGATCCACCTCCCAGCCGGGCTGTAGTATGGGGGTAGCTTGTGCTAGGCATGCTGTATACTAACGTCACTGTGCACCTCCGTGTGCACCCGTTCACGTTGCTTTACTGAACGCAGTCTCTGCCTGAAGACGCTATCAGTGACGCCTGAGTGCTCTGTGTACAGTAGTACTGCATTTCTAGACTTCAGTATTAGCCATGTTTGGTGAGTACAAGTAATACAATCTGTGCAGTTTTGGCATGTTTGAGTGAGTTCTTATTGAGTGGGGGGGCTAGAGGTAACCATCGGATAATTCGGACTTGCGGCTAATTCGACCCAGGCCTCACCCCAATTATATCAAATTATAGAGGGTTTACTGTAATTCAAACTTCGGATAATTTGACTTGTTTCAAGTCAGTTCAAATTTTCAACAACTTTCCATTATCCGATCCTTACTAGTGCAAGATCGACATCTCCTATGCGGGCTGCAGCTGCTGCAGTCTTTCACACGCTTTTCTTCTGGCAACATCTCCCTGCAGAGTGCTCTTTCATACAACCACGTGTACTTTTGTTACCTCTAACCTTGAAGTGGATTATTTTGTGGAGATTTACTATCAGTGACGCCTGAGTCATCAGTGTACAGTAGTACTGCATTTCAAGACTTCAGTATCAGCCATGTTTTGGTGAGTACAAGTAATACAATCTGTGCTCTTTTGGCATGTTTGAGTGAGTTCTTATTGTGTGGAGGGGCTAGAGGTAACCATCGGATAATTCAGACTTTCGGCTAATTCGACCCAGGTCTCCCTCCAATTAGTTCGAATTAGAGAGGGTTTACTGTAAAGCTGCAGGCAGGATGCTCTTGATATGCCAAGAATGATAAGCAGCCCAAACTTCCAGGGGTGTTGACGCAATCTTCTAAATGCACCTGAACACGGATCTTCAAAACGCTTACCTGGACACTCAAAGCATGTGTAATATTTTTGGAAGGCACAATGACATATAGTCATAAGTTAATCATTAATTTACTATTTTCTACTACATAGGCTTCATAAACTCATTAGTGTTTAGTTATTAGGGTGGGGTACCTTACTCCAGTGATTCCAGTACTATTTTGCTTGTATTTATTTACCCAGTAAATACTAAGGTCCGAAAACTTGTAAAAAGCCAAAAGTTGCCCAGACCAAGACATTGGTAATCACGAACCTCACGCATGAAAAATCAGCCCTATGTATTAGTTACTACTTGCGTTGTTCTAATTTTGTGCTAGCCCCAAGTTCGGGATGAATCAGCCACGAATGCAAGCTCAACAATTATTGGTGCGCAAGTCAGGAATGTGTCTAAGCCTCTTTAGCAGGAATGGGAAGGCAAGGGTGGAAACTACTATAGGGGTGGACAGGAGGGGGCTGGTGTGGTAGGAGGAGGAGAGGAGACAGCAGGTGTAGGTAATGGGCATGGATGGGGAGTAGGAGGGACTTCAGGTCCTAGGTGGGCCTCGGGACCCACCTAAGCAGAGGTGCTTCTGGCACTTCAACTCAGCTAAGTTGAAAGACCTAAGGCAGTACTACTCTGATTTTCCATGGAATGATTACTGCTTCCATGTCAAAGACCCATCTCTTTGTGCAGAGCGCATAACTGAGGTCATAGTCTCTGGCATGGAGGCGTACAGTCCACATACTTTCTCTAATCCTAAAGCCCGTCAACCTTGGTTTAACTCTGCTTGTTCTCATGCTGTCCGAGATAGAGAGGTGGCTTACAAACGGTACCGTAAGCATCCATCTCCTGAAACTCATGCCCTTTATATTTCTCCCCGTAATCATGCCAAATCTTTACTTCAACTTACCAAAAACTCTTTCATTCATAGAAAATGTCAAAATCTTTCTGAATCAAATTCCTCTCGTGACTTCTGGCATCTAGCAAATAACATCTCTAACAATTTTTCTTCTTCATCTTTCCCTCCTATGCTTCACCCAGATGGCTCCACAGCTGTCTCATCTACTTCTAAAGCTGAACTCTTCGCTCAAACCTTTGCTAAAAATTCCACTCTGGTTGATGAAGGGCTTGTTCCTCCTTCTCCTCCACCCTTGACTATATTATGCCTGTCATTAAGATCCTTCGTAATGATGTTTCCTTGCTCTTTCTGGCCTAGTTCCTCGGAAGGTTTACGGTCCTGACGGAGTCCCTCCTATGTTCTTAAAAACTGTGCTTCTGTGCTTGCACCCTGCCAGGACCCCTGCCTGGTCAAACTTTCCGTCTTTGTCTATCTACTTCCACCTTTCCTTCTTGCTGGAAGTTTGCTCACATCCAACCTGTTCCTAAGAAGGGTGACCGTTCTAATCCTTCAAACTACCGTCCTATAGCTTTGACTTCCTGCCTTTCTAAAGTTTTTGAATCTATACTTAATAAGAAGATTCTTAAGCATATATCTGCTCACAATCTTCTATCTGATCGTCAGTACGGTTTCCATAAAGGGCGATCTACTGGCGATCTTCTAGCTTTCCTAACTGAATCTTGGTCATCCTCCTTTACGGGTTTCGGTGAAACTTTTGCTGTTGCCCTTGACATATCAAAAGCTTTTGATAGAGTCTGGCACAAATCTTTAATTTCCAAACTACCCTCATTCTGTTTCTATCCTTCTCTCTGTACCTTCATCTTAAGTTTCCTTTCAAACCGTTCTATTGCAGCTACTGTAGACGAACATTGTTTCTTCTCCTAAATCTATCAATAGTGGTGTTCCCCAGGGTTCTGTCCTATCACCACTCTCTTTCTCTTATTCATTAATGATCTTCTAAGTCTAACTCAAAGCCCTATCCACTCCTACGCTGATGATTCTACCCTGCATTTTTCAATGTCGTTTATTAGACGTCCAACTCAACAGGAAGGAACTAAGTGATTCACAGAGAGATGCCACTGAGCGCCTAACTTCTGATCTTTCTATAATTTCTGATTGGGGCAAAGCAAAACCTTGTTTTGTTCAATGCCTCAAAAACCCAATTTCTTCACCTACCTTCTCGACAAAACTACCAGATAACTATCCCCTCTTCTTCAATGACACTCAACTGTCTCCTTCTTCTACAATGAACATTCTAGGACTATCCTTTAATAAAATCTGAACTGGAAATCTCACATCTCATCTCTTGCTAAAACAGCTTCTAAGAAGTTAGGTGTCCTGAGTCAAAAGCTTTTCGTCTCATCAACTCCTCTCCTCTGACTGACTGTCTTCAATCTTTAAATCACCGCCGCAATGTTGCTTCTCTTACTCTCTTCTACCGTTATTTTCATGCTCACTGCTCTTCTGAACTTGCTAACTGCATGCCTCCCCCCCTCCCGCGGCCTCGCTGCAGAAGATTTTCTACTCATTCTCATCCCTATTCTGTCCATCCTCCTAATGCAAGAGTTAATCAGTATCTTTACTCTTTCATCCCTTTCACTGGTAAACTCTGGAACTCTCTTCCTGTTTCTATTTTTCCACTTTCCTATGACTTAAATCTTTTCAAAAGAAGAGTAACAAGACACCTCCCGAACTAAATTGGCTCACCCGTTTTTTATTTTATTCTCTTACTGTCTTCTTTATAGGGACTGGCAACTAAGCGGGCTTTGTGTTACCCATTTTTGTTGTGCCCTTGGCCAGTCCTTTGTGATGTGAGAAAAGAAAAAAAAGGTAGTAAAAGTGTTCTCTGTTACAGGGAGGTGAGGAGTGACGCGTGTCATGTGTGCAGCATGAACGATTGTTTCGATATTACGCGTGTGAAACTTTTTTCCAAGCTCGTGAGATAGAACATGGAAAGGACCCTTGAGCTTAGGGGCAAATTTAGAAGCACAATTGTAGTTAAGAAAAGAACTATGTGACCTTCAGATATCGAGACAGGACGAGCGTATTGATGCTTGCGTGTCAACATTTCCTCCCATGCGTGAGCGTATGTTGTATATACCTCATATTTCCACCCTTGCCTTTCCATTCCTGCCAAGCCCCATCCCATCCTTGGCAATTTTTCTATTCCCTAGACACTTGGGCTTGTGCCAAGAGTCATGATGGCGGTCGAGCGACGAACGACAACGACCGACGAAGGGTATCATAAGAGGGATATTTTTTGGAACGAAGAGCAACAACGACGGTCGTAGGTCACTGTCGAAGACATGGGTACCCCCGTGTCTTCGTGCCGACCATCGTCGTTGCTCTTCGTTCCAAAAAATATCCCTCTCATGGTACCCTTCGTCGGTCGTTAGTCGTTCGTCGCTCGACCGCCATCATGACTCTCGGTACAAGCCTTGAACTCACTGCGGGTTTGTAAGCACTTCCAAAATTTGTGGCACATTACTGAATATGGGCAAAGAACAAAAATTGTTATCAGGTTTTAGATGCATGATGCTTTTGTTCATACTGATGGTGAAAGCTTAGCTTCATGGCTACTCATATATCTACACTTACAGGATCAGATGCTTGTACAGCAAATGCAAGCGAGAGTTGGAGAAGGAGAGTGTATTGCTGTTGATGAAAACTCCATATACCGCAATCACATTCTGGTGAAGTCATACCTACTTGGAGGCAGTGGGGAGAGATTGCTGCCACCACATACCGTGGACAACACCTTAACCTCCAACACAGTAAGTGTTATGGGCACTGTGGGTCAGACCATCAACTTTATCAAAGTCACAATTCTTCAGACTCAGACAATATGGTCCCACTATTGTGTAGCTGAAGTTATATGAAGAATAAATAGAGAGGGTAATTTTCTTCATACATCTGCCCTGCCTTTTAATATATTGGGTGGCTCATAATAAAAAAAGCAGATCACTCTTTTCCACTTAATGTATTTTGAAAAATTTACTACAAGGGAAAGCTATTCTCCACATTTCTTCACATAATTTGAAAACAACATAAGTTGGTAATTTGCAACTGATTGACCTGATGAATCATCTGGCGCATAGACTCCTACTCTTTTCATCCAGCATTGTTATTGAAGAGGATGTCCATTCATGTAAGTTTGTGTGGAATTGTGGAATCATATGGAAAGAAAGTTGTAATGGCACCCCATAATCTTTGTTTACCCTCATGACCACACTCAGTCAAGACAGATGGATATTACAGTTAGGCCTTGCATATGATGTGCTCAGCTTTGGCATAGTCACATTTGGCAATCCCAATCAATTGCTACCCTAATTATAATTTTGCGATCCTATTTGTGACTGCTTTCCCTCCCACGGAACACTAGATTGTATTTGCCAACCAAATCTATACATTTGGCGTATATTTTCCCTCTAACGAACCTTCTCTAACTGTTCACGGGTTATTTCCTCACAAAAAGATTACTGTATTTTACGGCTTATAAGACGCACTTTTTTTCCTAAAAAATACCCTGAAAAATACTCATGCGTCTTCCAAGACGAATTTTGGAATGAAACTGCTGCCAAGACTGGCGGGAGCCGTTCCGCGGCAACTTCTGCCTCAGCAGATTGGCGTCAACAACGCCACCTATTGTCTGCTAGTGTTGATGTATTATTTACCATCAGGCTGCCACACGTATCACAAGCTAAGACTCTATATGAGTCTGCCACCAAGACTGGCGGGAGACGTTCCGCGGCAACTTCCGCCTCGGCAGATTGGCGTCAATAACGCCACCTATCGTCTGCTAGTGTTGATGCAGCATTTACCATCAGCCTGTCACACGTATCACAAGTCCTGGAATTTATATATATATATATATATATAAAATATATTATAAAATATATATATATATATATATATATATATATATATATATTATTTTTTTTTTTTTTTTATTTATTTCCAAAATCAGGGTGCGTCTTCCAAGATGCAGCGTCTTATAAGCCGTAAAATACGGTACCTATTTTTAATTTATATTACGTCTCTGGGTAACTGATATTGACTGATAGAGAAAATGAGGTTTTAAGCCACCAAATGAGCAAAAAAGGGTTAATTTTTTGGACTCTGGCACCAATTAATATTTTTTTCCTATTGTTTTAACTATTCGCTTTGGGTGAATTTGCATTTGGTAAGCCTTATCCGACCCCAATTAGTAACTAAATGCAAGACCTTACAATACTTGAATGGACTAAGCTGGTATAATACAAATATGTCTAGATAGAAAGTTTAGAATCCAAGGGAAATGTAAATTTTAGTGGGTGATGAGCTGTGATACTTGTACTTCCATCCAGCCTCACTCAGTCAGGTAGTCACATGTGTAATGGTTCAAATAGCCTAGAAAACAATTCCAAAGTTGATATCCCTTTGGTTCAGTGGTACCGTCCTCGACTGTGGTGGGGCGACTTCTAAGGCGGGATGGTTTCGAACTCCACCATGATCAGTATACAAAAATGGGTAATGAGATTTACTCCCTGAATTGTGATTGTTACCCTGTGTTCGTCTGTAGAAAGATTCTTCTGACGGGATTCAAAAGGGTTAATTGTGGGCTCAGGGCACTGTAATGCTCTGTCGGTCTTACTACCCCCACGCCTATGGATCAGTACATTTGGCTCCCTGTTCACAGTCTTCTTGACCACTTACTGTAGTAGTAATTTATATACTAGTCAAAATGGCTGCCATAGCAAAAGGGGATGCTCTTTCAGCATCCCCTTCAGAATAACATCACAACGGCAGAGGAGAGAAGAAAAGAAGTTTAGAGAGTGAAGTTTTAGTGGCCCTCCCCAGCGGGCATTACGCATGGTCTGGTTGACTCTTGACCATGTGTTTGACTTTCCACATTTCATTTGCTTATTCATATTTACTCATCATGGCACCAACTAGAATGAGATATGAAAAATCCACTATACTTTCAACTGAGCAGAAACGGGAGATCAAGAAATGAAACCAGAGTAGCATATGACTGTTACTGGAGTACACTAGGGTCCTGCATAGAACGTGTTCGCATAGAACGTTTCCCTTACAGAACGAATTACCTAAAATTTTCATTAGGAACAAATGTGATCATATAGAACGATTCCGCCATCAAAGTAAGGCAAATCCGAGGAGTTCTCATATAGAGCGCCAAAATATCATACAGAACAAAGGTTGTGTGTCCCTGGCATGGGGTGAGTTGGGGCACGGCGGCGGCGTGTCGCTACAGAGGTGGGGTGAGGTGAGGAACGGAGGTAGTGACAGCGCAGTTCTCATCCATTATTACCAAAAAAACATTAATGTGAAGGATATATGTTGTGATCCATTCACAATATCGTCAGTTATCATAATTTATTGATGGCTTTCATTCGACAGTACACTTTCGTTGTTGTGGTTTTGTTTATAAGTTATCAGCTGTGAGCGGGCGAGCCGCGACCAGCCGGGGGCATTCTGGCGAAGCACGCAAGCTAGAGTCAAGCCAGGCTTATGGCACGGAACCCCTCGCCCCCTGTACATAATCCCTATTAGATTTAAGGTAAGCAACAATATGCCTATTTCATCATTTCTATGCATAACTTATCATTTATATATGTTTTGGTGTGCATGGGTGTGAATGTCAAGAATGTGAACTGCAGATTTTAGGGAAGTCTATATAAAAAAAGCACTGAATGAAGAAGAAAGGAAAAAGTTGAATGAAATCCAAGAAGAAGTAAAACAGAGAAATGAAGAAAGAACGGAGGAAGAAAAAGCAACTTTTGGGGGGAGGGTTCTGAACGACAGTGAGAAAGTGGTATAAAGAAAAAAGACTAAAGGAAAATGGGGTGAGGAAAAATGATGCAAAAAAAGAAATTAATGTGATGTATACAAATATAGATGGAATTATACCAAGAAGGCTAGAACTAAAAGATTACTTAATAAGTAAAGATCCAGATGTAGTATGTTTAACAGAAACAAAATTAGTAAAGGAAGATCAAGTGATACTAAGCAACAAATATAACATGTGGAGAAGGGACAGAAGTGGTAGAAGAGGTGGTGGAGTTATGATACTGACAAAATTAGGGATGAAGGTAATAAAAGTGGAGTATGGAGAAGGAAGAGCTGAAATAGTGATTGTACAAAAAGAAGTCAGAAATAGAGAAACACAGACAATAGTGGCAACCTATGTACCACCCAGAACAAATACCTGGAACAAGGAAGAACATGAGAAAGTATTAGAAGACACCTTGAAGTACTTAAACAAAATAATCAAGAATAGTAAAAAGATACTGCTGGTTGAAGATTTCAACTGCAAGGAAGTAAAAAGGGAGACATTTGAAGGAGGAAATGAAAATACCTGGGGAGATAGATTGTTGAAACTGACAATGGAAAACACGATGACTCAATGGGTGACAGAAAACACAAGATAAAGGGGAGATGACGAACCAGCAAGACTTGACCTAGTGTTAACCAAAGGTATAGACCTAGCAAATGAGATCAATTATGGGTGCCCCATTGGAAAAAGTGACCCTATAATCTTAGAAATGGAGACGAAATAGGAAATAAAGGAGGAAGATGAATTGTACCAAAGGAGCAGAAGAGACTTTGGAAAAACAAACATGGAAGAACTGAAAAAATACTATGAAGAAATTGACTGGGAAGAAATGAAAGGAGTGACCAATGTACAAGTGAAATACAACATTTTTCTGAGCATATATGAGAAAGGAGTTGAAAAACACGTACCACTACATGGACCAAGAGAAAAGGGAAAGAAAGAATGGTTTAATGGAAGATGTGAGAGGGCAAAGAGAATAAGGGATGAGGCATGGAAAAAGTAAAGAAAAATCGGACTCAAAGAAATAAAGAAGACTATAAATTAGCAAGAAATTAATATGTGTGCATAAGGAGAGAGGAAGAGAAGAGTTATGAGAAGGATATAATTGAAAAGTGTAAGGAAGAACCCAAATTGTTCTACAGATTTATCAATGGAAGAATCAAGCATAAGGACAAAGTGGAGAGACTGAAAGAAGGTAATATGATATATGAAGATCCAAAAATAATGTGTGAAATTCTAAATAAAAACTTTCAGCAAGTATTCACAAAAGAATCAAAATTCAATGAACCGCAAGGAATGAAAAAGTCATAAAGGAGTGGAAAATGAAAATACAGAAAGAGGAAGTTTGTGAATTGTTGAAGGAATTGGAGGAGAGGAAAGCAATAGGACCAGACGGAGTGTCGGGTTATGTTTTAAAAGAGTGCAGAAAGCAGTTGGTTCAACCAATATACATATGATATAATAAAGTGTTCATTAACAACAGGAAAAGTGCCAAAGGAGTGGAAGAGAGCAGATATAGTGCCAATATATAGGAATGGGAAGAAGGATGAACCACTAAATTATAGACCAGTGTCATTAACTAGCACAGTATGCAAGATATATGAGAAAATAATAAAGAAGCAATGACGGGAGTACTTAGAAAATTATGGTATAATAACGGACCGGTAGTATGGTTTTAGGAAAAAGAGATCATGTGTGACCAACTTAATAAGCTTTACTTACTCAAGAGTAATTGATATAACACAAGAAAGAGATGGATGGGCAGAGTGTGTCTATCTAGATCTTAAAAAGGCATTTGATAAAGTTCCATATGAGAGACTACTATTGGAAATTGGAAAATATAGGATGAATCACAGGGGTGATCAAAACCTGGATGGAAAGGTATCTGAGAAGAAGAGAAATGAGAACAGTAGTGAAGGATGAAAAGTCTGAATGGAGAAACGTATTTAGTGGGGTACCACAAGGATCAGTGTTGGCACCAATAGTGTTCACGATTTACGATTTACGTCAATGACATTACGTGTAATGGGTACTCCGTAGTGTAGTGGTTAGCACGCTCGGCTCACAACCGAGAAGTCCCGGGTTCGATCCCCGGGCGGAGCGAAGATAGATGAGTGGTCTTTCTTAAAATCCGAGCCCCTGTCCACCCAGCAGTGAATGGGTACCGGGTGTTAGCCGGGGGTTTGTGACACCCCTCCCGGGGTGGTGGCTTCGGCCAACACTAAGCTGCAGCGGTAGATCACTATGGCTCTGAGGAATTGTCCTCTAAACAAACAAACAAACAAACAAACAGACATGACTGAGGAAATAAATACAGTAAATAATCTCCCGTTATTTCATCGTTCTAATATCCGTTGTCACGGTCGGTGACACAAGGTCGCCACCCCAGGCCATGCCCCAGGTACACGTGGGTCTAATTAAGTTAATGCAGGTTATTTAAAACAAGATCAACATTGAAATCCTTATATAATTAACACGCTTAACTCCAATTCCTTGGTACAACAGATAAACACTTGAATGCACGGTCACAAAAGACTCGCAGATAGGGATACCACGCGCAACGCTACCAAAATCTCACTCAATCACTTTCCGTCTCTCTCTAACTTCCAGCCTCCACACACAAAAACACCTTAAGAGCACTTCTACTGAGCGTCTATACCATCACAAAAAGAGCACTTCCACTGAAGCTCTATACATAACACAACGCTTCTACTGAACGTTATCTTCCCAATCACAAAAGAGCGCTTCTACTGAGCCTCATCACCTACATCCCCCTACTCTCACTTTCCGTAAATACAGCCCACCCGACATCGGTGAAACTAATAATGATGAAAACACTTTACAAGATACTCACAATACCCTGGTATCAAGGGGAAAGGAGGACTCACACAGCCTCCCACGTGGTATGCCCACGCCGTCACAGTGGCTCCTCACACAACACTATAAGAGTGGAAAGATTGGAGTGGGGGTCGAGGCAAGGGTCACGACCTGTTTTATATGGGTGACCTATCTGGCGGCGGGTGGCAACCCTCTCGTTACCCATACTTCCTCCAAAGGGGGCGGGGCTACACTCTGCCCCGGCCATCTTGACCATCACAACACATACGCGGGAAATATGAATTTCGTCACACCTTCCCCCGTCAAAATAGAAAATTCTCGTAGTGAGAATTTTCGTACCAGAAAAATAACTTAACATTATACCACAACAACCTTATTTTATTCACGCCACATATCACTAAATATAATCATCATCAACATACACTCACTAAGCAACCAAAAAATACTGATATTTCCATATGTGTCTCCCGCACCCAAACCAACCTTGCCCCAGCATGTACTGAAGCTCTATCTTAACCTCAGCATGCTCTGGACTGACGCGGTACTGGGCTTGTTTCACTGAGCAAGCGTCTCCCACATCAACAACCTGAGGCACGAGCCTTGTGCGTCCAGGACTGACCCTGAACACCTTCGGGTATAGGGCCAGAAGGGCGAACAGCGCCCCTCTCGACTCCCAAGACAGGTGCTCCAACTTGCTCCCGAGCTCCGGCCTGGCCTAGGTGGTGTCCTTCCCAAGCTCCGCGGCACTCGGGGGTAACGCGCCAGGGACCTCAGCGTTGACATCCGTCATTGGCGCCACACACAAGGCCACTCGATCGGGTGGTTCCTGTAGCTCTCTGGGGAAACACTCATTCAACATATACATATACATTTTACCCAAACTCTGAGTTTCCCTATGGTCTGGGGTGATTACAAAGCTCACCACTCCTTTCAAAACCTCATGTATTACAAAATGAGTGAAAAACCTTAGCAAGGCACCCACTATACTTAGGGAGTGGGTGTCACAAAAGGCCACCGCCTCAAAATACCTCGTTACCATGACCAACATGGTTAAGAGATAACAATAAACTGTGGACGCCCTCGAGGGGGTCCCATCAAAACTCCTAACACTCTCAAATGGCTCATCAAAAGTTGCAGTGGGGACGAGGGGCGCACCGTTAGCACTGGTGTTAAGTTTTCCCACTAACTTACATCTCAACTCGTGTTCATCTCTCCTGACCCCAACCCAGTCATGATCCCCATGACAAACTTCCCTTAACTGGGTCAACTCAGGGTCACGGTGTTTGAGCGTCGATCGGGGCTTGCCGGCTATTTATGGCTACCTGAACCTCTGAGGGTTCAATTACATCCTCGAAGAACTCTTCGAGACCAAGACTTTCATCTATCACATCAGGAACTTCCTCTGCCGAGACCTCTCTGTCTCTCTCATGGCGCGCCCGCGAGGCGTCCATAGCACTGGTCATCTCACACACAGGAAAAAGTTCAGGCTCCTCTCGCTCAAGCTTACTCATGAGCACCTCACTGGGTGCTCTCATGCCGGGATTTCCAGACAGGGCAGGCGGGCTCATCTTCCCGCCGGCCAAATCGTTCCCCAGCACGAAATCCACACCAGTCACAGGAAGCTGATCAACCAGCCCTACTAACACGGGCCCATTAACTAGCCCACAGCTCAACTTCACTTCAGCGAGCGGCACTGACTCAAATCCACACAGTGACCTGATAGCTACTCTCTCACCCGTTAACTCCACGGGGACAAGACTTGCAAGCATAAGGGATTGCAACGCCCCTGAATCCCTTAAAATGGTAAGTTCTGTTGCCCCCCCCTGGGAGCTCACAGAACCTTGGGACAAAAACGCTTGGTACGTGCCAAGAGTTGGGTCCTTCTCAGCGCCCTCAAGAACAGAGCCTTCCGATAACACAGCGCCCTTCTCGACACTCTCAACGCGCGTGTCTTCACTGAGGGTGGAAATCAAATTAACCGGCCTAACCGGAACATTAATGCCTTGAGCAACACTCGTCCCCTTCACCATCACTACATCACATGCTGGCTCCTGGCTCGCGGGTGCTACACACACAGGTTTAAAGGCTGCCACATCTTTCGCCTTTTTCCAGCAATTCTGCGCGAGGTGTCCCGTGTAGCCACAATAGTGGCACTCCACACGTGATCTGAAAGGCACGTAAGGTACGGCCCGGTTATTAACTCTGCCATAAGTGGGAGGGACAACTCTCGCAGGTACAAATCTCTCGCCATGCGGACGTTCCTCCTTCCTCCCCCTTGTAAAGAGAGAGGGCGTCTCCAACGGGCCTCGATGAAACAAAGTAAAATTTTCCGCCATCACCGCGGCATCCTCCACACGTTTAACATCTTTCTCATGAAGATACATCAGGGCCTCCTGCGAGATGCTCTCTCTGAATTTTTCAAGCTAAATTAGTTCACTTAACTGGTCAAAGTCTTCTCTCTGCTCTTAACCACTGATGAAAACTATCTTTCAAAACTCTGGCAAATTCTACATGAGTCTGGTTGGCTGTTTGCGGAAAGCACAAAATCTCTGGCGATACACTTCGGGAACACATTCATAGGCCTGGAGAATGGCACTTTTTAACAATTCATATTCATTAGCCTGCCCTTCAGAAAGGGCGGCATACACACTCTGTGCCTTCCCTTTCAATGCACTTTGCAAAAGGATTGGCCAATATTTTCTTTGGCCAAGACATGCCATTAGCTACCTTTTCAAATGATCGGAAATATACTTCCAGATCGTCCTCTGAGAACAAGGGGACCATTCGCAGATAGCGAGTAACATCAAACCTTTCTAACCGCGTCACAGGCGGCGGCCCCTGATAAGCTCTGCTGCGCCTGGGCGCCCAGACGCCTAGACGCCTCTACTTTAGCCTGTTCAAGCTGAACCTTGGCTATCTCTAATTGAAGCTGCAACTCAATTACACGTGGCTCAGGTAAAAACCGGGCGACTTCCCTCACCGTCAGGGTACAAGTTGGGCATGATTCCTACTTCACAATATACTCCTAAATACTGCCCAATAAGCCTCAGCTCAGGCACACTGCGAGCTTCTAGCTCTCGCGCTCCCGGGCTTACGTGCATTATTACACTCAGAAACAAAAGTAAAGGGAGAGTAAGATCTGGCAACGCCTTTACACGAGGTATCCTGGCGAGGTCGCCAATTAATATGTCACGGTCGGTGACACAAGGTCGCCACCCCAGGCCATGCCC
>JACEEZ010012119.1:0-5000 GCA_016584305.1 Chionoecetes opilio | reverse complement strand
AACTCTACCTTCGATTGCGAGTGCATGGGAGGACACAGGGGGCGGCAAAAGCTTCTAATCACAGGGGCGTTCATTATAGAAATTCTGTCTGCGCCACCACGGGTGAGGGCCAACCATCACAGCCCTCAAGTTAATCTTCAGGGCCTACCATCCCCCCCCTGGAGGTCACTGCCTAACGGCGCTGTAGGCACACACCACACACACACCAAAAAAAAAAAAAAAAAAAAAAAAAAAAAAAAAAACCGCGAAACTCGGAGATATAATGCACGAAAGTCGGGATGATAAGAATTTAGGACTCAGCGCGAAACTCGAGGATCGTGAAACTTGCATAGCGTGAAACTCGGGAGGGTAGTGTAATATATATTATATATAATTATATATATAATATATATATATATATTATATATATATATATATATATGTTTTATATAAATATCTGTGGGGTGAGCCTTTGATCCGGCGTTCTCCCACACACGTAGTTTCTGTTGGGAGAGAAGCAAAAGGGAAGCAAACTAGGTGTTTCATTTTCCCCTCATTCCTTTTCTCTGCATCACATTCATACGGGGTCCCCCCAACCCGAGGGGCCCCCTGCCTCTCATTCTCTCTCATGCGTGCTCTCCCAAAAATTCTCCAAAAATTCTTTTACACTTTCAGCCACACGACTGTCACTCTTCCCCTCAGCACACAACCCCCGCAGGTACTCCATCTGCCTATCCACAAATCCTGTCTCTCATCTCTCGCCATTCTCCACTCCGATTCTCCTACCACTACCTCCAACATCTTTGTTCTAGCATACTCATAACCGTTCACATGCCAGCATGAAATACCCACAGTTTCATCCACTCCTGTCTCACACATCACACACGTCTTGCTAACACCATTCTTCCATCTGTACATCTTCTTCTTCTTCTTCTTGTGACCTTTTTTGCTTATTATCGCTTTTTAGGTCCTCTGTCAAGCTCGAGGTCGAACTTAAATACATCTTTCCTTTCTTGCCTCTCTGCGTGCCTTTCTTTCTCTGCCAACCTGTGGGGAGAGAAGGGCACAACAGGGCAGTATATACATAGATATAAGTCCCTCCTATCACCTACCCTCCTAGACATCTTCTACATTCCCACGCAATCTTTCCCCCCAAGCCTTCTTCAAAAACACCTTAGTTATCTCTACAATTTGTTTTTCTCTCTTCCTTACTGCCATACAGTCCTAGCCCAGTAAAGGATTCCCCCATCCACCTCGTGCACCCTTTCTCTCCCATTCCTTCCCCTATCACCCCTATATGGATTGTACCACCCTCCTCCTCTCCTGCTCATACCTACCACACTCTATTATTAGGTGTTCTGTAGTTTCTCTACTGCTCCTCACAAAAGCTACAGGCCTGGTCTTGTCCATCTCTACTCCTCGCCTCACCTCTAGCGTTCCTGTTCTTGCCTTAAACCAGCAGCCTGTTTCCCCCAATCACCTACATGCCAGTGAAGTGCCTCGGGCTTTTTCTTTCTTGCGGTACCACTTTAACGTGGATTTACCTCCATACCTGCTCTCCACCTCGCTAGTCTTTGTCTTCTATTCTTATCTTCACCTCCTTGGTTCTTATCCCTGTCCCAAGGTTTCTACTAAGTTTTCCTCCTTTCCACCTCTCTAATTCCTTATCCATGTTGAGTTTGCCCCAACCTCCTTCAGAATCTGCTTCACCCATCTATCCTCACTAAGTCCCTCTATTTTCTTCAGCATATTAATTTTCCCCTTTTTAAAAACCCTTTCCCTGAAGGTGCTCCCCCCCATATCTCCTCGAATGGCCTCCACAGCTGTGCTGGTTGGGGCTCCCAATCCCCATCTACCCATAATTTTTCTGTTTTCCTCTCTAGCTAGTAATATCTCCCTCCGATAATATGTTATCTCAGACCCATACAAGCAATATGGCACTGCCATTCCTTTCCAAAGACCCCCTACCTACTTAAAATTTGTTAATTGTCCTACTTCCTCCTTTAATGATCATGCCTGTATCCCCTTTACCCTTTCCCTCATTAGTTTCCTTTGTCTTTCTCCTCCAACTCCTTCCTTACTTACTTCCAGTCCTAAGTATGTATACCTATCAATCACCTCTAGAATGTTGTTCCTAGAACCCTTTGGGACCTTCCTCTCTGCTGTTGAACCCATCACCCTTACACTTCCTGACATGAACCTAAGTTCCATTCCCTTCCATAACTGTTGACTTTCCCAGCAACTCCCCCCATGTCTTCCTTCCTCTCTGCCATGAGAACTACATCGTCTGCATAGGCTAAACATCCTAGTTTTCTTTCCCTACTCGACTCCCTTCTCTGACTTTCTGATCCTCACTATCAGTTCCTCCAAGTAGATGTTGAAGAGTGTTGGAGAGATAACAATCCCTGCCGGACTCCTATGTTTTTCTTCATCCATCCTGTGCTGATATCTCCTAGTGTGAACTTTACCTCATTTTCCTTATATAACTCCCTAATACCTGCACCACCTTATCATCTACTCCTAGGTGTGCCAATAGTCTCATTAATTTTCCTCTATCAACCGAGTCGTATGCTTTCTCAATATATAAATACTAGGACAGTTCCTCATCTCCCCTCCGGCCCTTTCTATGATTTCCTTTATCACAACAAGTTTCTAAACCTCCTCTATTTTTCTGGAACCCATTTTGCTCTTCTCCCAGCACCTTATTCCTCCAGCCATGACATTAGCTTTGTTGTATCACCCACCAAATACCTTGGCCAGTACGTTCATCACTGCTAGGGTCTGTAATTCCTATTTCCTCTTTTGGCTTCCCCCTCCTTTATGTATAAGTGTCACCCTACTCCCTTTTCCAGTCTTGGGGCACCTCACCTTCTCCAACATCTCTCTAAAAACAGATTAACTAGAGCTAGTTTCAACCCTTCTCCTCCATACTTTATGAATTCCCTATGATTCCATCCGTTCCTCCTGCTTTCCCTATCTTAATTGCTTTTATAGAGAGGCTACATCCTGCTCCTCTATTACTATTCTTCATTTCTCTTTCTTCACTGTAGATAACCAAGTTCCCTACATCCTCTTCCACTTCTTCCTCCTTCCATATGACTTCCTCCAGTATTCTTCCACTATAGGTATAATCTCTTCCTCTCTTGTTACCTCTCTGTCTTCCATCTTCAGCCTAACTTCTTGGTGCCCAGGCCCCACCTAGGTTTCTCTTCAGTCTTCTCCCTCCTTCCTTTTCTCTTTCTCTTTAGGCATATTACAAAGTACCTGTGCCGTTCTTCTTCCCACATTCCTATCTTCTTTCTAATTAAGGACTGGGCTCTTTTTTTAGCCTCTGGTATCTATCCCAAGCCTCCCCCATTCTTCCTCATACCTCCCCCCTTGACGTCTTGCTAATTTTGGGCCCAAAATTCTCTGTTTCCTGTTCTCTTTTTCCTATCCGTATTGCCTGTCCGACCTTCTTATCCACCAACCTTTGGGGCCTCGTTTTTCCTATTTTGAATTTCTTTGGTTCCTATCGCTTTCTTGGCTTCCTGTCTAATGACGTTCTTGATCCCTTGTTCCCACTCACTAACAGTGCTCCAATCCCCTTTTGTATCTCCTGGCATGGTATTCTCCATTCCCCGAAAATTTCTCTATTTCCAGTTAGCGTTTTTCACATCCCATTTTTCTTTCCATATTACCTTCTTGGCTTATTTTCTTCCCTGTGTTTTCCACACGTGATCCCTATCATGCTATGATCTGATATATCTACGTCTCATTTTCCAAATCCTGATCCTTGTCTATCTACAGACTCATTGACAAGTATGTAATCTATCGCCGACTCGTTGTTTCTGTCTCTCCATGTTGCTGGGTTTTCTAACTCCCAATTCTTTATTCTACAGCCCGACATTTCAGCAAATCTAATAACATCTCTCCCTTCCTGTTGACTCTTCCCCCATCAGGCCCATATATGACCATTCATGTCGCCCCCTTATCACCCACTTGTCCTCCCGACCTTTCTTTGATCTTAAGCATCGCCTCAAACAGCTTTCTATTGTCTTCCTGATTTCCTCGACCTTCTACTCCCATGTACACTACTGTCACCCACCAGACTTCTTTCTGTTCCTAACTTTTACCGTTACTATATCTCCTTTATTATAACCTAGGGTGGTTTCTATATCAATGGTTGGGTACATACGACTATTTACCTCTTTAGCGATACTTGATCTTGATCTTGATCTTGAAAATTTCCGTAAGCTATAAAATCTTTTTCTGCACCGTCGAGTGGCCTAAGAACCGCACATGCTGCCCATTAACTCTACCTACGATTGCGAGTGCATCAGAGGCCAGAGGAGGACGACAATTTAACCTCTAATCACAAGCGTCACTATAAAATCCTGCCTGCGCCACCAGGGCGAGGGCCAACCATCACAGCCCTCGAGGGGAAACCCCCAGAGCCCACCATCCCACCCTGGAGGTCTCTGCCTAATGGCGCTGTAGGCACACACCACACACAAACACAGTATATGAGTTTATTTGCTGATAATGCTAAATTACTAAGAAAAGTAGAAAATAAAGAGGACTGTGAGGATTTACAAAAAGGATCTAGATAAGATTTTCAGATGGAGTCAACTATGGGAAATGGAGTTATGCCTAAAAGTGTAAAATGATGGAAATGGGCAGTAGCAAAAAGACAGAGAGGAAGTATTCGATGGGAAAAAGAATGGATAATCAAAGCAAAGGTCCAAAAAAGATCTGGGAGTGTGGATTACGGATAATTTGTCACCCTTTAGAAGCATATAAACAAGATCACAGGAGATAAAATATAAGTTGCTGATAATATTAGAATGGGATTAAATATCTGGATTGTAGAGATGATTAAGAAATTGAAAACATCTTTGATTCGACCAAGGTTGGAATATGCCCAGTGATTGGTCACCACATAAAAGATGGATATAAAGGGAAAATTAGAGAATACAAAGAGCCCAAAGGCCACAAAAATGGGCTCCACCTGGGGGGGGAGAAATTTTTAAAACAAAAAA
>JACEEZ010012117.1:0-10000 GCA_016584305.1 Chionoecetes opilio | reverse complement strand
GTGTATATTTAAAAAATGCAAAAATTTGTAAAAAAAAAATAGGACAAAATAATTTTTTTAAAATAAATTAATAGAAAGAATGATAAGAAAAAAGAAAAGATAAGGATAATAATGATAAGATAAATAAGAAAATTTGAAAAGAAAAAGAAATAAAAATCTGGCGTGCCAAAAAACTACGAAAGGGGTTTTAAGGAATTAAGATACAAGAAAAAAAGTATTCCCTTTTGTGTAAAAATTCTTGGTCAAAAAAACGGGTGTATTGGTGTTTAAAATTGGCGGAAAAGGAAGTTTTAGCCCTCTCTCTTTCCCGCCTTAGATTTTTTATATTTACTTCTCTCTCTCTCTCCTTTTCTCTTCCTCTCTTCCCTCTCTTCTCTATCTCTCTCCTCTCTCTCTCTCTCTCTCTTTTTTTATTCCCCCCCCCTCCCCTTTTCCCCTTTTCTATAATCTCAATTTCCCCTTTTTTTCTTCCCTTTTCCCTTTTCCCCCTCCCCTCCTTTCCCCCCCTCCCTCCTCCTCCTCCTCCCTCCTCCTCTATTTACGTTTTGCAAATTCCTCCCCCTTCCTTTGATTTTCCCCGTCTTTCAATTCTTCACCCCCCTTTTCCCTTTTTCCTCTTTGCCCTTTTAAAAATTTCCAGGACAAAATATGTGTGTGTGGGTGGTGTGGTGTGGTGTTGTGTGTGTGTGGGTTTTTGGTGTGGGGTTTGGGGGTGTGTTTGTGGGGTGGGGTGTGGGTGTGTTTGGTGGGGGTTTTTTTGGGGTGTTTTTTTGTGGTTAAAAAAAAAAAAAAAAAAAAAAAAAAAAAAAGTGTTGGTCTTTTGGTTTTGTGTGTGTGGTGTGGTTTGGTGTGTGTTTTGTGGTGTGTGTGTGTGTGTGTTTTGTGTGTTTTGTGTGTGTGTGTTTTGTGTGTGTGTGTGTGTGTGGGGGTTTTGGGTTTTTAGGGAAAAAGGGTCAAAAAAATTTTTTTGGGTTTAAAAAAAAAAAAAAACCCAAAACCCGCTTTAGGTACCCAAAAGGGGTTTTGGCTGGGGTTGGGGGGGGGGGGGGGGGGGGGGGGAGGAAAAGAAATTTTTGGGAAAAAGAGGACCCCAGGGGGGAGAGGAGAGAGAGAGGAGAGAGAGAGAGAGGAGAGGAAAAGAAAAGAAGAGAAGGGGAAGGAGGAGAGGAAAAAGAGAGAGGGGGAAAGGAGAGAGAGAAGGGAAAAGAAGAAAGAGGGGAAAAAAAAAAAATTTTGAAATACGCTTCCCCAAAAAACAGCAAAAAAAATATCCCCAACAAAATTTAAAGAAAAATAACCTGTAATTAAAAAGGCTTTTTCAACTTGAGATATGTGTGATGATGATGATGAGAAATAAACCGTACATGGAAAACAGAAGTTTAAAAAAGGCCTCTCAAATTTTAGTTGACTATTGAAATATCGTAAATGTTAATTTAAAAACTTTTTTTGGGTAAATAAATGAGATCATTGTTTTTTCCCCTTTTCTCTTCCCCTTCCTTTTTTTCCCCTTTCCCCCCCAGAAAAATTTTTGGTTTCATTATGCCCAATTTAAAATGATTTTTTATTGATAGAAGGGTACTTCATTTAAAACCCCATATCATCAATTCATAAAGTTTTTTTTTAACCCCAAAAATTCCCCCAAATTTTAAAGAAAGAGACCCTCTGAGAGGAAAGGGGAAAGGGGGGGGGAGGGAAAACCCAAGCCGAGGAATGAGGGATGTGGGGGGGGGAAGAAGGGGGGAATGGGCTTGTGGAATCGAAAAAATCACTCCCAGTATCCCCTACACCTTTTTTCAAGCGTGGCCATATTGAAAAAAATGCTTAAAAAATATAAAATACCCTCACTCAGTTTTTAACCACAGAAAAGGCAAAAAGTTGATCAAAACATACCAGGAAACAGATTTCTGGCACCAGGCAAACAGCGCTCAGGGGCCTCCCACCCCTTTCCGGCCTGTTGCCTTAGGTGGAACTTGACACCGGGGGTCCTTCCACCCCAAAACCCCAAAAACCAAACGGTCACTTAGTTGGCCAAAGCAAACCCTCTAAAGGCGTTAAAAAAACAAAGGAAAATTAGGTTAAAACCAGCCCTCGTCCCCAAAGACGCCACCGCCATCCCCAATCCTCGCTCCCGTAATTACGGGAAGTACCAAAGTCTCGAAAGTTAATTAAGTTTATTTATTTTTTGATTTGTCCAAATTTTGAAAACCTATGCTAAAACTGCATCTACTTTAAATTTATTTATCCCAAATGGAAAAGGTTTTTTTAATTTTTAATAACCTATTTAAAAAGGAATTGGTTTCCTTGAAATTTTAAAAAAAAAAAAAAGGGGAAAAAAAAAAGGAAAAAAGGAAAAAAGACAAAAAGGGAAAAAAAAAAAAAAAAAAAAAAGAAAAAAAAAAAAAAAAGGAGGGAAGGGGCACAGTTCAATTTTTCTGGCAACGTCCTCCTTCCCCCCCCCCCCCTCCCCTCCTTTTCCCCCCTTTTTATCATTATTTTTTTCAGGTCTATTTTCACCCATGTTGTACCCAATTTGTTATTTGTCTTTTTGGGTTTTTTTATAGTGTTATATTTTTTTTGAGTGTTTAGGGGTTTTATTTGTCTTTTTGTTGTTTTAGGTTATATATTTTATGATGTTTTTGGGGTTTATTGGACCATGTCCGCCCGCACCCAGTTTATTAACAGAACTTTTTTTATAATTCCAAAAAACGTAGTCATCGTCTAGGTTTTTGCCAAGAACATTTCAAGTGGTAGATATTAAAAAGTTAGTTTTCTCCCTTTTTTGAAATGTAGGAGTTTGGTTATTAGGTTAGTTAATTAAAGTGGTTAAATTAGGTGATTGGGTTTGTGGTTGGGCCGATTCATTAATCGCTTAATTTTAAGCCAGAATGTAAACATTAAAATTTTTCAACAAAAAGCTAACATAGAACATAAAAAAGCATAACGTGGTAGTTCCTATAATACATACACTTACCTACACCCACCTTTCCCCCTATCCATATACCTCATCCACCTTTACCCCTTATACATAACCTCATCACCTTTCATCTTACATTACCTAAATCCACCTTTATCCCTACCCATAACATTACCTACATCCACCTTTACCCCTACCCATATACTATACCTACATAAATTTCATCCATACCATATACAAACCCTACATCCACCTTTCATCCATATCCATAAATTACCCATCCACCTTCCACCCATATACATAACTTCCCTACATTCCCCCTTTACCCCTATCCTTTATACTATACCTAATCACCTTTCATCCATATACATATACCTACATCCCCCTTTACCCAATACATATACCTACATCCCCCTTCATCCCTACCCAATACATATACCTACATCCACCTTTCATCCAATTACATATACCTACTCCACCTTTCACCCCTTCCATAACTACACCCCACCTTTCATCCATTACATAACCTACATCCACCTTTATCCATACCCATATGCCACATCCCCCTTTACCCATATACATATACCTACATCCACCTTTCACCCCTATCCATAACAGATACCTACACCCACCTGTCACCCAAACAAACATTTCCTACATCCCCTTATCCATATAATTAAATTATCTATCTAATTTTCTTTTTTTAACATTAAACTAGAATTAAAAAACAATTCGGGGGAAGAATGAAATGCCTTTTACCCCATTCTAAATTCGCGTGTTGCCCCGCCACTGTGTATGTTTTTCACAGGTGTAGAATGTCCAAGGCCAGGCCACCCTCGGGGCCACGAATGAGAATAACTGGGTGAGGCAACACATGGAAGATATTACCAGATTTTCTTTTTAAATGGGGAAAAAAAAGGCCTTTTATTTTATTTTTACTTTCCCACTACTACTACTAAATCCTTAAGGGGAAAAATATATATATTATTTTTCATTTTTTTGTCAGTCCTGTCGTTAAAATTTTTAAAGATTAGTTTTGTGAGGTAATCATAGTGAGAGATAAAACCAGAGTTTCCTTATGGGGAAAAAAAAGAGATAAAGTTCATGTAACTTTTTTCTCCTTAAGTCTCGAAATTTTGAGAGTAACTTTTTGGGTCAAAAATTCTAGGAGATATTACCCATTTTCCTTAAGGGGGAAATATATATATATATATATATATATAATAAATTTATAAAATATATATATATAATATTTTATATGAAATAAATATATATAATATATAATATGTAAATTTTAAAAATATATATAGTTTTTTATATATATATTTTATAGTAAATTTTTTATAATTATATATTAATTTTTATATATATAATAAATATTAAAAATATATTATTATATATATATATATATATATATATATATATATATATTTTATATATATTTTATAATATATATATACAATTTTACAATATATGTTTTTGAAATTTTTTTTCCCCATTATTTTAGTCTTCTAAATTTTGAAAAGCAAAAAAAGGTATTTAAATATGTGTCTATATATAAATTTCAGTTTACTACTATACTACACTAAATACTACTACCTATTACAATAATATGGGTTACTATTACTACTACTCTTAACTATACTACTACTATATGAATGGAAAAAAAAAATACTACTATTATACTACTAACTATATGAATGGATAACTATATATGAATGGATACTACTCTTTAAATATACTATACTATATGAATGGATACTACACTAATGAATGGATACTACACATATGAAGGATACTATACATAGAAGGTACTATACTATATGAAGGATATATTTCTATAGAATGGGTAAAACACTATATGAAGGATACTTAAAATATGAATGGATATACAGTATAGAATGGATATACTACTATATGAATGGATATTACTATATGAATGGATACTACTACAATAAGGTTACTTTCTATTATGAATGGGTACTAACTAATGAATGGAATACTACTATATGAATGGATACTTATACTATATGAATGGAATACTACTAAGAATGGATACTACTACTTATGAATGGATACTAACTATATGAATGGAACACTATATATGAAGGAACCCTAACTTATGAATGGATACTAACTATATGAATGGATTACTACTATATATGAAAAAAGGATTATTAATATATGATGGATTTCTAATAAAGAATAATTTTAAATTTATTTTTAATTTTTGGATTTTTATATATATTTATTTATTGATTAAATAAGATTAGTAATTTATTGAAAAATTTTTATTTTTGGAAAATTTATTTAATATTATTATTATTTTATTGTATTATAATATTTTTATTATTGGTATTGATTATAATATTTTTATATTATTATTTATAAAAATTATTATTGTGTTTGTATTTTAATATTTTTATTATTTGTATTTTATTATAATAGTATATATTGTGTATTTTATTATAATATATTATTATTGGGATTGTTTAAATATTTTATATTGGTTTGTATTATAATATTAATTTTTATGTATTGTATTATAATAGTAGTAGATTGTGATTGTATTATAATAGTAGATTTTTGTGTATTGTATTATAATATATAAGGTATTTTATTATAATATATTTTATTTGTATTGATTTAATAGTATAGATTTTGATTGTATTATAATGAGTAGTATTGGTATTTTATTAATAGTAGTATATTGTGTATTTGTATTTAATAGTAGTATTTTTTTGATTGTATATAATATAATTATTGTGGTTTTTATTAAATAGTATTATTTTTGTGTTTGTATTAAATAGTATTATTTTTGTGTATGATTTAATAGTAGTTATTGTGTATTGTATTTTAATGTATATATTGTGTTTGATTTTAAAGTATAGATTGTGTTGTATTATAAAGATATATTGTGTATTTTATTATAATAGAGTGATTGTGTATTTTATATAATAGTGTAGTATTGTGTATTTATTATAATAGTAGTGTATGGATTGTATTTAATATTTTTATTTTTTGTTTTGTATTATAAAGTAGTAGTATTTTGGATTGTATTATAATAGATATTTTTGTGTATTGTATTATAATGATAGTATTTTGTATTGTTTATAATATATATATTTGTTTGTTTAAATAGATTTTTATTGTGATTGTATTTAATAGTATATATTTTTGTATGGGTTTTTAATAGTATTTTTATTGTGATTTTATTATAATGTAGTAGTATTTTGTATTGTTTATAAAATTTTATATTTGGGTTTTTTATTATAAAGTAGTAGTATTTTGATTTAATAAAATTTTTATTATTGTATTGATTTTAATAGTAGTAGTTGGTATTGTATATAATAGAGTAGTATTTTGATTGTATTATAATAGTAGTATTTTTAGTTTTTATAATATTATTTTTTATTTGTATTGTATTTTAAATAGTAGTAGATTTTTATTGTATTTAATATATAGTATTTGTATTTATTATAATAGTATTTTTTATTGGATTGTATTTAATAGTATTTTATTGGTATTGTATTTAATGTAATTTTTGGTATGATTATAATATATAATTTGATTTAAAATTTAATAGGGATTTGGATTGTTTTTAGTTAGAAAAAGGTTTTTGAAATAATAAGGGGAAAATGAGGAAAATAGTTTTATTGTTATTGTTTTTGTTGTTTTTGTGTGTGTTTTGTTGTGTGTATGGTTATGTTGGTTTGTAGTGGTGTTTGGGGGTTTATTTTGGGGGGTGGTTGTTGTTTTTGTATTGTTGTGGGTGTGGTGGTGTGTGGTGTGTGTGGTGTTGGGGTGTGTGTGTTGGTGTGTGTGGGGTGTGTTTTGTGTGTGTGTGTGTTGGTGTGGTGTGTGGTTTGTGTGGTTGCGTTGTTTTGTTGCTGTGTTGGGTTTTTTTTTGTTTTTTTTTTTTTTTTTTTTCCTGCCCCAAAGGGCCCCCCCGGGCGGATTTTTCTATTAAATATTTTCCCCCCACCCCCCCAAAAAGGCCTCCGGCCTTCAACTTTTCCCGCAGGATGTGTGTTTTTCCCCCCACCCATTCCCCTCCCCATTTTCCCATCCCCCCCACCCATTCACTCACCCCTTTCCCACACCCCCACCCATTCACTCACCCATTACCCATCCCCACACCCCCTTTCACTCCCCCATACCCATCCCCCCCCACCTATTCCCTTCCCCCCCCCAAAAACCCATACCCCCACCCTTTCACTCACCCATACCCCACACCCATTACCCACACCCCACCCATTCCCCATCACCCCCCCCATTCACTCCCCCATTCCCCATCACCCTACATCAAGGCTTCCTCAATTCTCGCAACCACTTTTTTTTTCAAAATTTCTCGCAATAGGCTGCTAAAAAAAAAAAAAAAAAAGTGAGGATCATCTCATAAGTGGGTTATCCCTTTCCCCTGGTAACCCCTGATTCCAAAAAATTCCATTGAGGGGGTTTTCGCCCCGGGGGGCGGGAAACCTATACCACACACACACACACAAGACAGCAGACAGAAGACCACTTTCGCTTATATTATTTTGTTATCATTTTTATATTATCAATTATTTTATTATATCATTTTTATTTTATTTATTATTTCATCATTATTTTTTTTTTCATTATTATCATCATCATAAACTAACAATATTGTTTATGTTATTTTTGTTATCATATTATTACTATTTTAACTGCAATGTTTGTTGACTTCCCCCACCACCATTCCCCCACCCCCATTACCACCACCACCCTTTCCCCCACCATTACCACCCCACCCTTACCCCACCACTATTACCCCCCCCCCCACCCCCCCCCTTACCACCACCATTAAAACCAACCACCCCCCCCTTAAAAAACCACCACCCCCCATTTCCACCACCATTACCACCACCCCCCCTTACCCCCCCCCCAACCATTAAAACCCCCAAACCCCCATTAACACCAACCCCCACCCCCCTTACCACCCCCATAAAAACCCAAAACCACCCCCCCCCATTACCCCCCAAAATTACCCCCCCCCCCTTACAACCACCATTACCACCCCCCCTTCCCCCCCCCACCCTTTACCCCACCACCCCCCCTTCCCCACCACCCCCCCTTACCACCCCACCATTACCACCATTACTACCCTATCATACTGCAAACACTGTCATCACCACAACCCCCCATCATCACCACTTCAAGGTCGGTAACTCTTTTACCCCGGTCACGCCAACACACACACACACACACACACACAAAACACACACACACACACACCACACACACACACACACAACACACACACACACAAACACCCCACACACACACACACCACACACACACCACACAACACACACAACACACACACAAAACGGAGATATTTTTTTAATTATTATTTATTTTACTCTCCTCTTCTCATTTTTCTTTTCCCCACTCCTTCTCTCTCTCTCTCCTCTCTCCTTTTCTCTCTCCCCCCCCTCTCCTCTCTCTTCTCTTTCCCCTCTCTCTCTCTCTCTCTTTTCTTCACTGATAATATTGGCTATTATATATGACAGAGTATGTCTTTGTGCATTTGTTTGTGTGTGTTTTGTGTGTGTGTGTGTATGTGTTGTGTGTGTGTGTGTGTGTGTGTGTGTGTGTGTGTGGTGTGTATGTGTGTGGTGTGTATGTGTGTGTGCGTGTGTGTGTGTGTGGGGTGTGTGTGTGTGTGTGTGTGTGTGTGTGTGTATGTGTGTGTGTGTGTGTGTGTGTGTGTATGTGTGTGTGTGTGTGCGCGTTGTGTGTGTGTGTGCGTGCGTTTTGTGTGGAACTGACTACGGAATTATTATGCATGTGTATAAATGGTGAACACAGCCCCAATATATAGTATGTTGGGGTGTGTGTGTGTGTGTGTGTGTGTGTGTGGGTGGGTTGGTTTGGGTGGGTGGGTGTGCGTGTTTGTGTGTGTGTGTGTGTGTGTGTGTGGGTGGGTGGGTGAGCGTGTGTGTGCGTGTGTGAAGAGAGAAATAGAGACAGAGAATCGAGAGAGAGGAAATCGATATAATAAAAAAAGAAAAACCTTGAATGCAAATCGAAGTGGAAACATTTTTGAGTATGTATTTCCAACTCTCTCTCTCTCTCTCTCTCTTCTTCTCTCTCTCTTTTCTCCTCTCTCTCTCTCTCTCTCTCTCTCTCTTCTCTCCCCTCTCTCTCTCTCTCTCTCTCTTGCAGTATCATAACTTGTTCCATATTGTTAAGGGAATGAATTTTATTATCTTTATATTCGTTGTTTTATATTTCAGTGTTTTGTCCCTTTCATTGTTTGTGTTTTTTTTGTGTTTTTTTTTGTGTTTTTTGTGTCTTTTTTGTGTTTTGTTTGTATTTTTGTTTGTGTTTTGTTTTTTTTTGTTTGTATTTTTTGGTGTTTTGTTTGTGTTTTGTTTGTGATTTGTTTGTGATTTGTTTGTGTTTTGTTTGTGATTTGTTTGTGTTTTGTTTGTGTTTTGTTTGTGATTTGTTTGTGTTTTGTTTGTGTTTTGTTTGTGATTTGTTTGTGTTTTGTTTGTGTTTTGTTTGTGTTTTGTTTGTGATTTGTTTGTGTTTTGTTTGTGATTTGTTTGTGATTTGTTTGTGTTTTGTTTGTTTTGTTTGTGATTTGTTTGTGATTTGTTTGTGTTTTGTTTGTGATTTGTTTGTGATTTGTTTGTGTTTTGTTTGTCTTTTGTTTGTGATTTTGTTTTTTGATTGTTTGTGATTTGTTTGTGTTTTTTTTGTGATTTGTTTGTGTTTTTTTTGTGATTTGTTTGTGGGTTGTTTGTGTTTTGTTTGTGATTTGTTTGTGATTTTTTTGTGTTTTGTTTTTGGGATTTGTTTGTGATTTGTTGTGATTAGTTTGTGTTTGTTTGTGGTTTTCATTAGTTTGTCAGTTTGTTTTCTTGCTTGTTGTTTACCCAGGTTTTTTTGTTTGTTTTGTAGCTATGTAGAACTGCATTAGCATTTTTGTTATTATCATCATAATCATTGTTACTCATCTTACATCACCCTCATATCATCACACTATCATTTTTCTTACTTTCATGCAGTCCCCGTTTTAGGGGGGGTTTTTGGTTTGGGGGGGCCCAATTT
>JACEEZ010012116.1:0-32238 GCA_016584305.1 Chionoecetes opilio | reverse complement strand
TGAAACCCCCAGCAAAAACCCGTATTTTTTAAATGCTCAGCAAAACAAGGTTGGTGATAAATTTGACAAGTATATAATATTTGGAAATGCACAAAGTTATTCTGACATTTGTTACAACTTTGTAAGGGTTGCTGGCTTCCTCCCTTTTTTTGCTGCGTTTGGTTTTGTAACGCTGCACAGGCGAGCATGCAACATCTCGCGGCGAGGCTGAGCAAGTGGGTAGTTGATATGCCTTATTAACGAATTTGGTTCAGTATAGTTTTGCACTAATACGCAAACATTAAGACAACATTACATAGATACATGTTTCAATTCGGAAGTTATCGATAGGAGATAATTTGTGACGTTTTATTTTTTTAATGTAAAAAAATTTTCTGTAGTTATTACATGACTTTAATAATATTTTGCTATCTTTTTATTATTTTTTTTATTATTTATTATCATTTTCAATAATTTATTTCAAAAATTTAATTAAAATTTTTTGATTATTATTATCGTTTTTATTGGGTAAATTTCTATTAATATAATTTACATTTTCATCATCATTATCATAATCTTTACAATCATCATCAATATTAGTCATTATAGTCATGCTTTCATCATCATTATCATTGTTATAATTATAGTTATAAAATATACAAAGTGCAAGGAGGAGAAGGTAAGAAAACACGTAGAAGAATTTTTCCTGATTTCATAGTTTCGCTGAGATAAGCCCCTTTTAAAGGGCAAACAAAAAAGCACATCAGCAAAACTATAGTGGGAAAATTTACTCTCCCATTTTCCCGTTTTCCTCTCACCCCTTCCCTCCTCAAACCCTTAAAAAAATTCCAAAACAATGAGCAGTTAAAAAATGACAACAAATAATAACAAATAATAATAATGATAATAATAATGACAATAATGATAGTAGTAATATTAATGGTAATGATAATAACAATACTGATAGAGATAAAAATGATATAATTTACAATAATAATAACTATAGATAACATTGATAATGGTAATAGCAATAACACTAATAATAACAACAATGATAATAATAACTAATGATAATAATAACAATAATAATAATGATAATGGTAAGAATGATGATAATAATAATGTTTTATTAGTAATAATGGTATTACATACAGACAATGAAGATGGCAATAGTAATAATCTAGATGTTTATATTTGTATTTTAGTTCTTTCCGAGCAACACTTACTATACTCATACAGTATATCATATATATATATATATATATATATAATTTATTTATATACACAGAGTTATGTATATTATTTTGGGGTGGTAAAAAAAAAAAAAAAATCAAAATTTGTTTGGATGTTTTGTTCTTGTTTCAATTTGGGTGATACACAAATCGGTGAAGTATCGTCCAATCGGAGAATATTTAGAGGCCCCCCCAAGAAAAATAAACAAAAAAAAACTTTCAAAAAAAAAAAAAAGCTCATAAAGAAAAAAGATTCATGCCCCCGGTATGGTATATCCATACTACCTATTTTTACAAAAAGGTATATTTTGTTCAGAGTTCACTGAAGATAATGATGGTATTTTGGATGTCAATTAATTTGGAAGGTAACTAAAAGAAAATTGTAACTATAAAATTTTTTTATTTAGAAAAAAACTTCATCCAAGGTAAAAAAAGCAAAAAATTTTTGCTGTTTGATCAAAAATACTTTTTATTCTTTCCGTTGAACACTTGTACATGAAAGCAACACGGGCACGTAAATATTAAAAATGAAGTAAATAAGCAAAAAGGAATACACTACCTTTTACTTCATATAGTGCTTTGGAGGTGGAAGCTGCCCCTCCTGTGTTTGGGCCACCACTTTCGGGAGGTCTGTTGCAAAACCTCGTCCTCGGTGATGACGATTAAAGGGGTGGCCAGGCGTCCCTCTCTCCCCCGCGTCTTTTGACCACCTTCATCTGCGAGACTTTCCTTCAGTCCGGGAAGGTGGCCTCAGTCTCCCATGTCTCGGGACTCTTCTCCAAGAGGGTTCCACTTCTTCCCCCGCCCAGAAAAAGTTTCCCAGGTTTCCTCCTAGTCCGGAGGTCACGGGGTCCTTCAGGTGAATGTCCGGGGGAACCTCTTCCCGTCCAGTCGCTTGGGGCCCTTTTTCCCCTCTCACGTTGAACGGGTTCCTGACCATGGCCCCTTCTCCCATTGCGTTTCCTCGCCCATGAAGGACAACCCACAAGGTCCTCCGAGACGTCCCAAAGGGACACGAAGGCTTTGACGCACGTCCGCCCCCCCTGTTTGGGGACCCCTTGAGAGAGGTTCGCATGAACGGGGGTCTTTGGGGGAGCCATTGAGGGACCATGGCTCATCCACTTTGTGGCTCAGAGGGCCCCGAAGGGAAATGTCCTCCATGGCCTGCAGCTCGTGAGCGGTCGCTTTTTTGACCCGGAAGAGGAAGACCTTTAGGCGTAAATTCCCTTGGGGCCCTCCATGGCTTGGTGGAAGGCACCTGGGGCCCGGGAATGTAGTCTTTTCCCGAGGTCTCCCCCCAAGAACAGGTACGAGAGCCGAGGATTCTTCGTAGTCCTCCCTCGGGTGATGCCGCTCTCCAAGCAAATCTTTGCTCGTGGAGGGGTCGCTCCCTTTCTCTGAGAGCTCCCCGGTCACAAAGCATGGGGGCTATCCTTTTCCCTGGCAGAATCCAAGAAACTGGGGCAATTTGCTCCAAAATCCCTAAATCAAAGAAGGAGGGAGTTCGGGGCCTCGGGGGGGTCCCTAGGCTTTTTTGAACCGTCCCCCATGACGACCTCCACCGTGGTGTCGGCGGCCACCCGAGGACTCGGTCCCAAGGGCCTTCCCGGTCTTCACGCAGGCTCCTTCATACACCCCCCTTTTGATGCCTCGTGTCGAAAAACCCAACTTGAACTCTGGTTGCAATGAGCCCCCGAGATCGTTGAGGACACCTTTCCCCCGGCCGGCCTGTCTGCGGGGGGATCTTGGGGACTCCCAGAATGTTCCTTTCCCCCCCGCCGTGACCAGGATGGCGTTCGGTCGACCTGTCCCCTTTCCCCACAGGTCAGGAAGTAAATTCCCGTCCCAGTGGACAAGGGCAGGAAAAACCCCCCCAGAATGTTTTCGTTTCCGCTTGGCGATGGCCTCCCGATTCCTGATTATGTGGCGTCGATGGGCTGCGAGACAAGGAAGACTCCCCCGGTCCTGTCCGGATGCCGTTTCAAAAAGGCTCCCATCGTCCCCCCTCCCACCCGGGCCCAGACCTTGAACCGATCCAAGGTGGAGATATGTCCCAGAGAGCAAGGGCCGGGGGGTTTTGCTCCCCCGCTTTACTCCGTTTCGGGGGCTGGGGCCGGTGAATCTAATCGTGTCGTCTGTTTCCCCGGCGGGGGGAGGGACGAACAGGGCAGGCGGTCAGACAGTACGACGGAGGCTGGTTCCTTCTCTTCCGAGCGCTCCTTCCCCATCCTTCTGCCCCCTCCCTCTCCTTCTTCCTTCTTGGCCTCAAATGGACGCATCTAAGCCCGCCATGGAAGGGCGTCGGTCCCCCCCTGGCTGCGAAGAAGCTTGTCCTCCTCCAGTCATCCCATCGAGGGGATCACTGCTCGCCACGTCGAAGAGGTCCTCCAGGTCCCCCCTTTAACATTTCCTCTTTTATCCGGGCGGGCTCGGTGCCCGTTTCCCCATGTTTTTTGGGGGGACTCGTACTTGGCCACCAGGGGAGGAGCTTCTCCCCTTTGGCGGTTCGGGGAGCGGAGGTCGGGGTCCCGGCCCCCCCAGCAGAGGAAATGCTCTATACCTCCTTTGGGGGCCAGGGTTTGGGCTTCTTCTGTTTCCCTGAGGAAATAAAAAATTTCGGAGCACCCGCCCTTTTAAGGGGAGCCTGGCACGTGTTATCTCACATTCAGGGTGCCCAAATAACCACCATGCACGCTCCCTTGTAGAATCATCATGCCCCTGGGGAAGAAAAAAAAGAGTAAACTTAGGGGAGTTGCAAACATATCCGATCGGCACGAAATTTTGCATGACATGTCTAACAGGAAGTGAACAGATCAACATCATGCCCGCTACATTACAACATTTTTATTTTCACTGTTTTTGGACCACCCTAATATGGATATATACTATAAATATATATTATAATTATATATATTATATATATATATATATATATATATATATATAATAATATATATATATATAATTATAAATATATATACATATATATTATTACTATCTAATATATAGATATTATATATATATATATATATTATATAAATATATATATTATATATTATATTATATATATATTTTATAATATATATATATGTTATATAATTATATATATATATATATATATATTTTAATATATAATTATTATATTAATTTATATAAAAATATATATAAAATATATTTTAAATTATATATTATATATTATATATATATATATATATTATATTATATTATACATACATACTGTATTTTAAAGTTGATTTAGACTACTGATCAGAAGGTACGATAGTCAAATTCTACAATGGAACGTATCCCTTACCTGTATATGATTAGTAATTTAAGCCCATCAGTCAATTTAGTTCGGGTTTCCGGGACCCCATTCAAGCGTGGACTCAACAACATGTAGTTTACATTACAAATATATATATCTTACGTGTTCGTTATGTAATTGTAAAAAAAAATGTCAACATAACTTTACAAAATAGAGATAACCTACATATGTTTATTATATAATTGTAAAACAAAAAATCAACATATACATTAAGTTTAGTATCACGTGCTACTTATTATAGAATAAGTAACTCATGATACTAAACTTAATGTAGCTATATGTTGATTTTTTGTTTTACAATCACGTACATTGATCAGCCCGACACCCCGGGGACCCGACGTCCTGAGCTGACGGGAGGGTTTCCCAGACGGCCACCAGATGGCAGATTGGGGCTCACTGTTTTAGTCCAATCTAATCAAAGTTTTGTTTACGTGTATCGCCCGAAGCGTGAGGTGCGTCTCTTCACATCTGACGGCCGCCCGCTGAACTTTAATGCTGCCAAGCTTGAGTTTCAGCTGACTGAGGACGGAGGAAACAACTGTTTCGTCTTAGATGTGAATACGTACAGGTGAGATGATCCTCAATATGTTCCGTTTCTTTAATATGCTAGCTATACTGGTAATGCGGAAAAATAGAATTGATACCGAATTGTGTGTTTTTCTACACTAAGCCAGTAATTGGCTATGTGCTACTGAAAGAAAAAGAGAGCAAAAAGATTGCTAAAGAATAGGTTTAAAAAGGGGAAAAAATAGAAGAGAAAGTAGAAATAAGATTATGAATTGATATAAAGAGAAATAGAAGAGAAAGAAAAGTGATACCCATGCAGTAATAGGCATTACTTGATTTCAGTATTAGCTGATATACGCAAAGGGAAAAAAAATGAATGCTAGAAATAGGCAGAGCTGGGCATTTTTTAAATACTTTGTATTTAATACGTATTTAAATACATTTGTGTATTTAGAAATGTATTTATAAATACATTGGTTTTCATTTATTTAAATACGGTATTTAAATACTTTAATGAGTATTTAAATCATTGTATTTAAATACATATAATATAAAAATTGAAATACTTTTTTTATCAGTTAAATTTTTGGCCTTTAAACCCGCCAAACTATCAATAAACCTAGATGTTACAGTGAACCAGGGGTTTCCACCTTCTGGGAAATTTCCTTATTTGAAGGAATTTGGGCCCTGAAAAGGGAAATTTCTAAGGAAACGCAAAATCTAAGGAGATCCTAAGGAAATCCATGCAGTTTTTTCAGACATTTCTAGAGATATGTAGATTAAGTTAAATAGCCGGTGAGCTGAAAATACACATTTTATTTGCCTTTGACAAATGACCAAAGAAAAAATTTCTCGGTGCTAATTTCTTATCATATTCATATCTATAGCATCTACCGCAGCAAGGATATAGGGAATGAGGGGGAGTGAGGTGGTGCAGGGGTTTGGGTGGGAGGGCCGTAGGGCGGGTCATACTTGAGTGCCATCATGATCTGAATGAAATCCTCTCATAGGGGTGTCTAAATTAATGTATTTTTATACAAGGAATTCAATATGAGCTTTTTTTTTGGGATAGAACACTTTAACCTACATCAATTTGAATTTCAAATTTTTCAATTTACCCTTTACAGCCCCTTTATATAATATTAGAAGACATAAGGCAATCATGTATATTGAAAAACCCAAATCAAATTTTCATATTTATTAACATGTCAATCGCATGTATACCCACTGAATACAATTACAAAGATTATTCTCCTGACTTCTTGAACTTTGCCAGGCTGCACAGTCCTGTTTTTAACTCTTTTTTTGGACATCAGCCCCCTGCTGGTTTCCTGAGCTCTGATCCCTTCATCCCTCTTTTCATGTGAAAAGTACTTAGCAGAAGCCTCAGTCACCTTTTTAATAACCCTCTCAATGCTTTGTGTGTGGCAGGCCAGTTGAGCACTTCCATGGGTGTGTTGACGAAGTTTTTCACCTCGGACGTGCTTAGAGAGCAGGTGAAGGTGGCTCTGACACATTTTCTGACCAGCTGATCAGGTCACCTATGCTGGAAGCATCAAAATTAATGTCAGGTGTCCTTCTGGTCCTAAAAATGGAGTCTCCTAGCTGAGCATCTGGGTCCCCATCTCCCCTGATGGCCAGGATTCTCTCCACCCCCCAAACCTCTCCTTCTGATCCCAGAGCACAGCATTGTTTGGAGGATGGCTTCACTGTGGGCATACCAAACGATCTTTTCACAGTTGGCATCACAATGCCAGCACCTCCTTCCTCTGTGACTTAAGGCGTCCAGTTGAAAGAGGATGTACCTAGGCCCTTCAATCCAGGAGTGTTTGACTTTCACGTTGAACCATATGGATAATACACTCCATGATAAATTCCACATGCAGTGCAGATTTTTCAGGTTCTTCCCTTTAAGTTCATGTTTTGACACCCAAAGCCTGATAAGTCTATTAGCTTTTTGTGAGCCAGCGGCTGTAGTTTACTGGTCCTATCTCCAACAGAAGATGGAGAGCTTTCCCTGCAGGAAGCACTCCATCCCTGACTGCACAGACAATTTTATAGCCATAGTGTTGATCAGTTGAGAGATTTTGAATGACCTTGTCAGGCAGCTTGATCAGGGGAGGGCCAACGGAGATACGGGTAAAGTTTGGATTGATCTCAAAGTCTGTAGCAGAATCAAGGAGTTTTCCCTATTGCCCGGATAATTGTTTGTCTGACAGAGTAGGGCCATCAAGGCCAACAATAAAATGCGCAGGGGAAGTTCACCCAGTGTGTAAGTTGCACACCAAACCAACCAGTTTTCCCTCCCCAGGTGCAATTCCAGCTTCCGCATTACTCCAGCTTTCACACCAGTGTTGACATTTGTAGAGTCTCCTCCAATGGCCAACAAGGTTTTATAAAAACCCCTCTCTTTCAGCCAAGCAAACATGATCTTAGAAAACTTCTCCGCATGTGACTCCTCTTTAGTTGCTTTCTCGGGGATAAAGTAAAACAGATAGTACTCCCGGGTTCCTAACAGCACTGTATGTTCTTCCTTGATCATAGCATGAAAAGATTGGTCACTTCCCTCAGCTTCCATCATCACATTGGTCGGGTCATTTTCGCCTATCAAAGAGGATGCGGGAGATGCCCCCTTTCCTCCCTGCACTTTTCTTAAAACTCTTGCCCCAGCTCCCCTCATCAACTTCTCCTGTGCTCTCTTGACCTTGCTCTTATCAATCACTTACTTGTGTTGTCTTCTTGATAATTCCTGCATCAATCAGAGCTGCTGTTGCTATTGCTGCAGTTGGCCTTAGCCCTATGCCATATCTTACACTAGCAAGGGCAATGTTTGAAATCTCATCATAGTTTTTCTGTACCTGATCGAAGCTGCAGGCTTATGGTCAATTTCTGGAAAAAAACTCACTTCGGGAACAAACTCATCTTCAGCACCACTTCTCTCCAATTCCAATCCTCATCACTCAGCCAAAATATCTTAAACATGCTCCCTGACTGCCTTTCTCTGCTGCTGCAGCAGTTTCCTCCTTGCTCATTTTGATTCTCTTTCCCTTTCTTTTCCATCCCTGCCTTTCTAATGTTCTCAACTGTCTCTTGTGCTCTGGCAAATCAGGGCCACTTATTTTGATGGGGTCCTTTACTTCCAACCATCACTCTCTATCCCATGATGTAGGCTAGATCTTTCAAAGGAAACCTTTTCTCTCTGCTGCAGGAACAATTATGGGGCTTGGAAACCCCACAGCCCTCACAGCCCCCCACCTCACAACTGGTAATCTGACACTTGCAAGTCAAATATCAAATAATTTGTCTAACTTGACAATGAACCTCTCTTTGGCTTTCAAGTTTGCCTTTCCCAAGAGAAACCTTCACTGCCTGATTCCAGACCTCCTTGAGCTTGGATATGATGGTCACCTTTCATTGATGACAGGTGGCTTGAAAAGAGCATTAGCTTTGCTCCACTGACAAATCAGACCGGGTAGATGTCCTTCACAAGCTTGTCCAATTGGTTTGTTTTCCCCCTATCATCTTCAAATTTTTCTCCCTCAAGTCGTGCATACCTCAGGATTCCCGCACAGTTGGCAGTTCAGACACCCAAAAGCTCCCGCCCATGCCAACAAAATTACCAAATGAGAACTTGATTTCGTCCTTGTTCTGACTTGAGCCATTTTCTTACCCGTATAGCGCGGCTATGCCCATTTGGTCACTCACTAAAAACGCGAGTATGCCCCCAAATTTGGGGGGCCGCCAATTAGAAAAGGTGGGCAAATTTTTCGGCCGGGGAAATCTGGCAACTCTACTTTACCTGAGAATGACCCAGGGGTCACATATAGGCTCAGTGATCCAGTGACCACATGGAAGGGGAGGGGCTGACAGGTCTCTCCCTTCGCGGGCGAGAGATTAGAGAGGAAGACCCTTGCGGCCTTTTTCTGTGAACGATCTGTTTCCATGTATTCCATAAACCTCACGCTCTTCATCTGGCAAGTACAATCAAAATAACCCAAAACTTTAGCCAAAAAAATATTTTTAGCGGGTTTCACAAATATTGGCGAATACATTGATACCACATTCAAGCTTGTTTAGAAATATAAGATTCTGGCAAAAGTCCCGCTACACAGAGATATTGTCACACAGGTGTCCGCAGTTTACGGGTTAAGCAATTCACCTGAAATATAAACAATTAAAAACCCTCAGGTAAGTATTTACCCACTACAGACTGTATTATAGTAATGCACAGGTAAATAAATTTGGAAAACTGCCAAAATTTTTCCCTTCTAGGTATATATTTTGCTTCACAGGAAACTTGGGCTAGCAAAAGGTATTTGGTAAATACACAAAGCTTACCGCCTCTGCAGGAGCGGTTGGTGTTTACAAGACGTTTATGCTGTCTGCAACGTGCAACAAGGTGATGCTTTGCTTACATTGCGTCTTTTCATTATTCCCTTTCTTCTATGCGTATTTATTATCTATGGCAGCATATTCCAACTGTATGCTAATTTTAATTAAATTGAATGAGACCTATTTTTCTTTAAATATTTGATGTCTTATTATTTTATGAAGTAGTTAGAACAATACTGTATGACAGAAATATGTGAACAGCCATGACAGGAAAATAGAAGTCATATGCACTGCATAACAAATTGATCACCCATTTAATAATAACCAACTGCAAATTCATGTAGGTTAGGGTTATCAGAATTATACTTTTTCTTTAAATTTGTGTTCTACACACCAAAAATACGTTATTTGAACACCTCTCTCCATTAATTGGAAAAAAAAAATAGTATGACCCTCCCTAGACTGGGACGGGCTGGCGGAGCCGCGGGACAGGGGGTAGCCCCAACGACAAGTTCATTCCTGTCCTGCTGTCCTGATATACACTGTTAGCGTGTCTGGGATTCTGTTCTCTCAGTCACTAGTATTCGGTGCGTCCTCAAGCCATTTCTATAGCGTATTAGCTCCCAAGATTTCATATTGTTGAAGGGGTGGGGCAAACTTTTATGATAATAATGCAGCTCGAACATTATGTCACGGACTGGATTCCATAGTGTCGTAGATGGTTTATGAATTCTCAAAGGAATTCATACTTATATTGCAAAATTTAAGAAAGAGTTTTGAATTTTGATTCATCATTTTGTGTCTGGAGATTTTATAAATAATAGTGAATACTTTCGAAACTTGATGATTTAATTCATGGGATTAAAATGTGTTGTATTTAAAATGTATTTACAATTTATTTAAAAACAAATTTAAAGTATTTAGTATTTAGTATTTAAATACATTCGTAAAATGTATTTAGTATTTAGTATTTAAATACATTTTCCCATGTTTTTTATATTTATATTTAATACATTTCTCCCATGTATTTAGTATTTAGTATTTAAATACATTTCTCCCATGTATTTAGTATTTAGTATTTAAATACATTCAATATATTTAGTGCTCAGCTCTGGAAATAGGTCCGATGTATGACGTGTAAAACTGAGAAGAATGAAGTAATACCTTGTAGTATTCCTGAAGCCAGACACGGGTTACACCAAACACCAAATGCGCACACGAGTTTATTTATGCGAGAATATGTATACGTTACAGCGGAGACGGACGCGCGAGCATCACAGAGCGGAGTGTGTTAGCTCTCTGTGATGGTATGTGGAAGACTGACTGGATCCCGCTCCCAGAGCAGGAGGTGCGGGGAATTTGGGTCATCCCAGTCAGGTCAGCCACACCTGGCGTGGCGTGACCTTTAGGGTAATTAAGCAGCTGGCGTTAAGCCCAACATTGGGGTCACTACAGTACTCCCCTTTTCATAATAAAAAAAATATATAATAGTACGTGAATTAATAAAGCCGCTGTATGTAGCCTACCAGGCCCAACAAAAAACACAGGCGTGGACTCTACACCCGGCGGCGCCCACTGCATGATTACTGCATTCGGCAGAACTGTGGGCGATGAATGACCCGCCCCGAGCGCGTTGTGTAGCAATCAGGAACGAAGCCGTCCATAGACGCCCCAGCATCGCTGTCCTCCGAAGGCAATTCCACGGCAGAGGCTGTAAGGTTGCCGGGAAGGGCAGGAGGCTGGAGTCGGAAACCGCCAGATCTGAAGGAGAAGAAGCAACTGGTGAATGGGGTTAAAGGGAGGGGAGGCGAGGATAAATTGTTGGGCAGAAGGTGCTGGGTCAGGTGTAGGATAAGGAATGGGGTGGGGGGGGGGGGTGTTGTGAGCGGGGCAGGTGTAGGCTGAGGAGAGGGAATAGGGTTTGGTGTTGGATGGGCCTGAGGGGGAAGGGGTGGCGACGAGGCCGCCAAGACCTCAGTGCTGAGGAGGGGTGGATGTGGAGGGGAGGGGGAAGCCCCCCCGGAAGGGGGCCGGGGGGAGGATGACAAAACGGGGGTGAGGGAGTGGTGGATGATCTGAAGGAGGAGAAGGAATGGAAGGAAGGGGTTGCACATTTTGAGGGAGGGGAGGAGTAGGTGGTGAAGGAAGGAGATGAACAACCTTCACACGGTCCCGTGACGTCACATACGGGTGCCCGCGGACTTCGATGATGACGTGCTTCTCCGAGCGCGCCAGGACACGATAGGGACCTTTATAGGGTGGGTCTAGGGTCCTCGTGTGGGCATCCGTCCGCAGGAACAGGTGTGTAGCCGTTTGCAGCTCCGGCGGGAGGTGAGTGGGACGCGGCGGGGTCGTACGTAGTGGCGTGGGCCGTAGTGCAGACATCGCCTGCTGAAGCGTCGGGAGGAAGGAGAGGGCGTTGCTGGCCTCCGTCACTGGGGTGAACTGGCACCGCAGTCGCAGGTCTTCACTATACACCAGCTCTGCCGGCGTATGATGTATATCTTCCTTCTCTGTAGCTCGGACTGTGAGGAGGAGGATGGGAAGGGCGTCCATCCAGCTTGTTGGGTGTGACTGGGCCCGTATGGCTTCCTTCAGGCGTCTGTGGAAACGCTCCACCATGCCGTTGGCTTGAGGGTGATACGCCGTAGTACGCTGACGGCGGGTGCCCAGGAAAGCAAGCAGGATCAGCACAAGCGCGGAACTCAAACTGCACGCCTTGGTCCGTGATGAGAGTGACAGGCGCGCCGTACAGCGCCACCCAACCAAACAGGAAATGAGCAGCCGTACATTCTGCGGTACTGTCAGGAATGGGAATAGCGGCGCCCCAACGGGTCACCCTGTCCACATAAGTCAGCAAGTCAGCAGGTAACGGTGACCGCGGAATGCCGGCAAAGGACCCACCAGGTCTACATGGACGGTGTGAAATCGCTGGGTGGGCGTGGGGAAGGTGTGGAGAGGGGCTCGTGTGTGTCGGTGAATCTTTGCGGTTTGACAGGCAAGACAGGCACACGTCCATTCCTTGATGTCACGTCTCATCCCAGGTCACACCACTCGCCTGCTGATGACGCGATGGGTACCGAGGATGCCGGGGTGGTTCAGGGAGTGGTAGTGATTGAACATTGACCTGTGGTGTTGACGGGTGATGAATGGGCGTGCGGGGCCACAAGAGACGTCACACCAGAGTTTGGCCGCGGAGTCGGGGACGTCGGGCAGGACCTGGTGGAGCGCTGTGGGCCCTTCAATCAGGTCTTGCAGCTCAGGGTTTCCCTCCTGTGTCGCCGCCAGGGCCACGTAATCGAGCGGCGCAGGCATCGTGACCGCGGACATCATCCGGGGGGTTGTAGCGCAGCGGGAGAGGGCGTCGGCCACGGTATTATCCTGCCCCGGGATATGGCGGATGTCTGTGGTAAACTCGGATATATAAGCTAGCTGTCTGGAGACCCAGGGGGTGAAACTTTCGCCAGACTGCACCATAGCGTGTGTTAATGGCTTGTGATCTGTCAATACTTGAAACTCCCTGCCCTCAAGAAAGTGGTGGAAGTGTCTCACGGCCTCATACACCGCCAACAGCTCCCTATCGAAGGCGCTGTAGAGGCGTTGGGAAGGCTAAAACGCTTGCTGAAGAAGGCGATAAGGCGAAGCTCGTCCTCCACCTTCTGCTGGAGGACAGCGCCCACCGCTTCTGCTGAGGCGTCAGTAGTGAGGACGGTGGGGGTATTGGGGACTGGGTAGGCGAGGAGCGTCGTGGAAGCGAGTTATTGTTTGATGCTGTTGAACGTTCCCTCGGCTTCATCAGTCCACTGCAGGGGGCTTCGGTGAGTTTTTCTTTACCCCCTTCAGGAGGCCATGTAAGGGGGCGAGCCGAGCGGCAGCTTGGGGAATGAAGCGGTGTAATAATTAATCACCCCAGAAATTCCCTGAGCTTCCTGACCGTACGAGGCCGTGGGAAGTCCGCGATCGCTGACACCTTCTGCCGGAGAGGGGATAAGCCCGCTGACGTGCCTCTGTGGCCCAAGAAGTCCAACGCCGGAGCACCCAACACACACTTCTCTGGGTAGATCCTTAAAACAAACTCCTGAAGGCGAGTGAGCAGCTGGCGCAGGTGGAGCTCATGTTGTTGGTGCGACGATGAGGCGACAAGGATGTCGTCGATGTACACCACGACAAAGTCGAGTTCCCTGACTACTTTGTCCATAGAGCGCTGGAAGGTCTGAGCCGCGTTGCGTAGTCCGAAATTCATGTAGGGGTACTCAAACAGGCGAAAGGCGTCGTCACTGCAGTCTTCGGCACGACCTCGTCAACCACGGGGATCTGGTGGGCCCGTAGAAGATCAATCTTCGAAAAGACTGACCGCCCGTGTAGCATGCTGTGAAAATCCAACACGTGTGAAATAGGGTAAATGGACCTGCCTAGTCATGGCGTTGAGAGCCCTGTAGTCGCCGCACGCGCGCCATTCGCCTTCTTGGGCTTTCGGTACCATATGGAGAGGTGAAGCCCAGCAGCTGTCGGAAGATCGAATGGTTCCCTCCTGCAGTAAGTGCTCAAATTCTTTTTTCGCCGCCTGGAGGCGTTCAGGAGTCAGACATCGCGGCCGAGCAAAACAAGGTGGGCCCGTCGTGGCGATGGTGTGTGTCACCTTGTGATCCATTTTGGCGGGGCCGGAGCGCTGAGAAGTGAGGAGAGGGAAGTCCTCGAGAAGAGCGTCGTACTGGACCACCTGGCGTAGGTGTGTCAGGAGGGGCGCTCGCCGCCCGCAGGTCACGGTAGGGATGACAGTGTTGGTTGGGCGATGCAGCAAACGTCCGCGCCGGGGATCAACGAGCAAGTCGTGGGAGGAGAGGAAATCCACACCCAGGATAGGCTGATCCACCTCAGCCACCACGAAGGACCAGACAAAAGGCGAGGCAGGCGTGAAGGAGGGTGGAGAGTCCGCGTACCATAGGTGGCGATAGGGGTGTTATTGTCGGCCAGGAGGTCGTAAGCGGTGCTGGGCTGGGCGAGGCGTTCATCTGACGACGGCGGCACAACACTGACCTCCGCCCCCGAATCCACCAGGTAACGCATCCCCGACAGTGTGTCGGCTACCCAAAGCAGCGTCCGGCGGCCAGGGAGTGGTGGCGACGAAGGCGGAGGTGCTGCAGGAGACTGGGCGGGCGAGCGGGCGCGGGGTGATACGAGAATCTGTGGTGGGTTGAACAGGGGCGGAGGTGCACTGCTGAACCTGTGCAGGGAGTCGGGCGGCGATATGCGGGGATCGGGCGGGTTGGGCATCAGGATGACATGACCCGGATAGTACCTAGCGGTGGAGGCCCTAGAGAGATGGGGGCGGGAGACAGGTGCGCATTCACCGACCCCCGCGCTGGTCGTTTCCCGACGCAGGAACATGGAGGCTGACAATTCCTGGCTTCCGCGCCGAAGCGACCATGGTAATAACAATACTTGTGGCTAGAAGGGGAGTGGAGGGCTGAGAAGGCGGCCTCTAATCGCTGAATGGCGGAAGCCATGTCAGAGAGGCGAGCGTCCGTTGAAGAGCTGTGCGCCGGGGCCTTGCCATGGCCCCCTCGCGCACCGGGTCTCTCCAGCGCACTGAGGAATTTCGTTGAGCGGGGAGGGGTGTCACCTGGGGTAAACACCGCGGGCGCCCGGACCCCGTCGGAGGCATTGCAGGCACAGGAGTGGTGGGGGGGCAGAGGAGGGGGGGACGTGGTGTAGGCCGCGTGAATGTTGTCAACGAGCTCTGCGTATTCATTTATGGTGACCGGGCCCCGTAAACCCGCCAGCTGCACGCGGACGGTGTGGGGCATGAGGCTGGTTTGGCGGTAACGAAGCACAGCCTCGGACAATGGTAACCCCGCAGCTCTGTTAAGGTCCTGCATTCGGGAGAGGAATGCTGAAGGGCGATGTCCGTCATATTGTAGTGTGTCGAGCTCAGCCACGTAAGCCTCGCACGACCTTCCAAGAGCGCGGACGAGGGTAGTTTTCAACGCCTCATATTTCCCGTCAGCCGGGGGCGTCGTAAGCACTGAGGAGCTGCGGGCAGCGACGTCCGACAGAATCGCCCTGACAAGCGCCTGAAAAGCGCCCACGAAGCTTCCAGATGCATAAGCCACGTGGCTACTGTAGTGTTCCGATGTATCGCTTGAACGAGGGTTCAGGTTCACGCGACGTGACTCGGTATAGAGAAAATGATAAAGCGCCAGTTACTTCCTGGCAGCCTTCGCAAACGCTCCTTGTTTCTTTACCCGACACTACATTTGGCGCAGCGAAAAGGATCAGCATGGAGCCTGCGGGAATGGTTCCGCCTCCACCGTACCTGCAGGAACCTGGTGACCGCCCGAGTACGACTTGGAGTGACTGGGAGACAAGGCTCACTACGTTCTTCACTGCAGTTGGAGCAGCTGCCTATTCGGCAGCCAGGAGGAAGGCACTATTGCTACACTGCGTGGGTGCTGAGGCACATCGCGTTCATCGTAGCCAGCCAACAGTAACTAAGGAAGAAGGTGAAGACGAATACGACACTACCCTGAGACAACTACGCTTGTTCTACACTCCGCAGGTAAACGTTGTGGTGGAACGATTCAACTTCCGCCAGCGAAGCCAGCGCCCTGGGGAAACGACAGCAGAGTATGTTGCTGCACTGCGTGGTCTGGCCAAACACTGCAAATTTGGCGTGCTGCTGGAAGAATTGATCCGGGATCAAGTGGTGGAAAAGACTGTGCATCCCATTCTTCGGAAACGATTCCTACGAAACAAGGATCTAACCCTGACCACACTACTGCAACAGGCGAGGGCGTTTGAGATATCTATACGTGGATCAAAGATGCTGGAAGCTTCTTGCAGCTTGAGTGCCGGCGCGCCCGTTCAGGTGGCAATGCTGGGCACCGCACAGGAGCCGGAATTACAAGAAGCCTGTGTGATGATGGCTAACTCCAGTTAACGAGGCAACAATTCTACGAGTTTAAGGACTTGCTTCAATTGTGTTGAAACAGGACATCTATCTCGTTCTGTGCAGTGCCTTGCCAAAGGAAGCGTGTGCCGTAGGTGTGGGAAGCGTGCCACTGGGCCGTCGTGTGCCGTGCGAAGCAAAGTAGAAGGGAAACCACACCAAGGACTGTAAGGAACTGACCGTCTTGTGTTGTTCGGGTATTCGTCCCCGGCGTGTGTCATGCGTAGCCCAAGTGGTAATGGAAGAAATGAGTGATGAATTAGAAATTCAGGTGGACACTGGGGCGACTGTCCTGTTCTTAGTGTGGCTGTAGCTCGGCAACACTTTAAGGGAGCAACAGTTCTCCCTACGACCACCAAGCTCTTTGGAGTTGGTCGTAACCCTCTGAAAGTCGCCGGTATTCTTCCTGCAATTGTGAAGATCAACGACAAATACGCAAATGCTAACTTTCACTTGGTGCATACGAGCGGTAACGAAGCCATTATGGGACTGGATATAATGGCTAAGTTAGGTCTAACTGTTCATCCGGCCACAGGATCAGTCTACAACGTCGTGGAAGGACATGAAGAGCAAACAGTGTTACCAGCGATCCGGAATTACCAACACCGGATTGTGTTACGGGAAGGAGCTGTTCCAATCCGTCACGGCCTCCGGAGGTTGCCGCTGTCCATCCGTGAGCAGGTGTCTCAAGAACTGCGACGACTGGAAGAAGCAGGCGTTATTGAGCGTATAGATACGTCTGAATGGATAAGCCCTATCGTGGTGGCCCGTAAGAAAAATGGATCCATCCGCCTGTGCGTGGATTTGAGAGGGCCAAACAGCCAGTTAATTTCTGAGGTGTACCCACTTCCCACTATTTCGGAGCTTCAGTCAAAATTACGGGGAGTGGTGTTTAGCCAGATCGATCTAAAATCTGCTTACCACCAACTGGTTCTCGAGCCTTCCTCTCGTCCTGTTACTGCGTTCATAACACATGACGGGTTATTCCAACATACCAGGGTCCCCTTCGGTTTGGCGTCTTCAGGATCTGCGTTCCAGAAGGTGCTAGATAAGGTTTTGGTCGGCATACCTGGCTGTGAACATTATCTCGACGATATAGTGTGCACCGGGAGGAACCAAAAGGAGCACGACAGACGACTGAGCCTAGTGCTCGAGAAATTACGAAAAGCCAACGTCACCATTAACACAAGTAAATCCATGTTTTCACAGTCGCACGTTGACTTCTGCGGTTACCGCCTCTCCAAGGACGGGATATCGCCACTCCAGAGCCACACAGACGCAATCCTGAAGGCTCCAGCTCCTACTGATAACAAGGAGCTCAAGAGCTTCCTGGGGTTATGTGGATGGTTTTTCCATTTCATTCCCGAATACGATACAGCGGTGAACCCGATGTCAACTCTACTAAAGAAGGATGTGCCTTATGTGTGGTCAACTGACGCGGAAAAAGCATTCCAAATAGTTAAACTTCAAATAGCAAACTGTAAGGCATTGCAACCATTTGATCCTTCGCTTCCAACGGAGGTAACGTCAGACGCGAGCGACAAGGGCATCGGTGCTGTGTTGTCACAGAAGAATAGCTGCGGGGCGGAGAGTGTGGTGGCATTCTGGAGCCGGCAGTTTACCCCAGCGGAACGCAAGTACTCTGTGTCTGAAAGGGAGGCGCTGGCTGCTGTCAGCGCAGTGGAGCGATGGCGGCTCTACCTGTGGGGCCGATACTTCACGCTCCGGACCGACCATTCGGCACTTCAGACAATGTTGTCGTCAAAGTACTCCGGCCGAGCTGGAGCGAGGGTGGCACGATGGCAGCCCAGGTTAATGCCTTACTCCTTTACAGTAGAGTACGTGCCAGGGAAGCATATTCCTGGTGCTGATGCACTATCTCGCCTTCCTTCCCCCGCAGAGCAGAGTGAAGAGCTGGACGAAAACGAAGTAATCGCAGTAGTGGAGACAGATGAGGGTGCAGTCACCAAGGGAGAGCTACGCGACGCGTCAGCAAGTGATACAACCATAATGAAACTAAGGGAGAACTTACTGAACGGATTCCCGAGATCAGCAAGCCAGTGTACTGCAGAGATGCGGCCATTTAACCAGTTTCAGCATGAACTTAGCGACATGAACGGAATAGTCGTACGAGGGACACAAATCATAGTACCGACGTCACTACGCGTTCGGTACCTCGAGCTGGCTCATGGGGCTCATGATGGCGTATTACGCACCAAACAACTCTTACGGAGCGTAGCGTGGTGGTCTCGCATGGATAAAGCCGTAGAGGACATGGTGCGGGAATGCAACCGGTGCCAAATGAGCGATAGAGTGTTGTCACAACGTACTCGCCTCGCCCCGTTCCAACCAGTTCCTCTACCCAGCCAGCCGTGGTCCAAGTTAGGTGTTGACGTTGTTGGGCCGATTGACGGGGCACCGGCCTCCAGCCGACACTCAATCACTCTCGTGGATTACAGGTCAAAGTGGGCAGAGGTCGGGCTGGCTGCAAGTGTTACAACGGGAAACCTGATAAGGTTTTTTGACACTCTGTGGGCGATTTCTGGGGGATTTCTGGAGAAGGATTTCTAGAGGAGCTGGTGAGCGATAATGGCCCCCAGTTCATAAGCCTAAAGCTGGAAGACTATTTACAACATCGTGGCATCAAACACGTGTTTTCAAGTGTTTACTGGCCTCGTGGTAATGGTGCGGTCGAGAGATTTAACCGTACATTCAAGAGCTAGATCTCCGGGATGCCAAGCACGATGAAATTCCAAGAGGAGGTACGCCGTCGGCTGAGCCTCTACAGAGCAACTCCTCACTGTACCACAGGCAAGTCACCTTCAGAGATGCTCCATGGCCGCGTGATGAGATTTGGACTTCCTGTGGTTGAAAAAGGCGTCCTGGAAGACCCAGACGTCGAAAGGAGGGTGCGTAATCACTAATCAGCAGCAAAGGAACAAACGCGCTTACGACGGACGTTATGGAGTAAAACACCCGACTTCAGACGAGGAGAAAACGTGCACGTCCGGAACCAGAGGATGGGAGCGAAAATGATTCCCCGGTACTCCCAACCAGTGAGGATTGAGCGGCAACTCGGACCGGCTACATTTCTCCTCAGTGATGGCTCCAGGAGAAACGCCGCCCACTTGGCCCGCGCGACTAATCCACTACCGCTGGCAGGCAGCGACGAAGCGAGTGAGGCCTTACCTCCTTTCAAAGGTGTAATGGCTACAAGAAACAGTGGAGGAGGCGCGTATGGAGGACGATATATGGACGCGAGCGATGTCGAGGACGACGGCGAAAACACCGACACCGCAGGCACTGTAGGGCAACATATGGGCACGGGTGACGTCGAGGGCGATGGCGAAAACGACACCGCAAACACTGGAAGTAGAAGCAACAGAGAGCTGCCGCCATCTAGCAGGGGACGCATACGCTGGCGGCCAGACTGGCTGCAAATGAAACATGTCATATGGTACAGGTTGTAGTTGGGTGATTGTTCATCAGATTGGGATTGGGCACTATGTAAAATTGTAAACTGTGGTTACGTAACTTTTCAATGTTGGGATTGTGTTACTATGTAATAAATTTACATACATGTGTGGCGCCCCCCTTTATAGCTTTATAGCTTTGACGTTAACTCGAAGGACTCCACAATCCTGGCTATTACGCTGCCACCACCCACAATAAGTTGGAGAAAAAAAAATATATAAGATTAAGAAAATATGTAAGCACTAATGGGTCTGAATAACAACTCGTTATCAGAATCTTAATATATTTACACTTTACTGATTCACCAGTAATTACTTCCAACTCCTTCTTAACCTAATGTCTTAACCTAATGTCTTAACTTAATGTCTTAACCTAATGTCTTAACCTAATGTCTTAACTTAAAGTCTTAACATAATGTCTTAACCTAATGTCTTAACATAAATACATACTTAATGCTAATAACAACGACACGACGCGACTCTCAGCTCGTGCTCAAAACGTAATCCTATAACTCCTTCACCCTAAATCATTGAGTAAATGTCCCGTCACACTGATTCTCTGTGTAACTTGCCCGTCACACTGGTTCTCTGTGTAACTTTTCCCGTCACACTGATTCTCTGAGTAAAGTATCAATACCCACACACTACAGCTATGAAACTAAGCCTTAGCTGTATCCTGGTGTTCAACAGGGTCGTTCACAGCTGTTCCCACTGCTCACCGCAGCTCACCCCGCCGGCTTCCCAGCGCCAGCTTCCCACTGCTACCTTGAAACCCTATGAATAACACATTCCATTAGCTTTCATGCTATCACAGATAAATAATTAATCTCCTCTACATCCCCACCAACACATTTTCCCCGCACGTACCTTATAAAGGGTTGAAAGCCACACCTCCCCACACGTCTTACCACAACTGACACGTGGACCGAAAGACAACTAATATGGCCACTCGCCCTCCTTCTTGCCTGGCCCGCTGACGTCACCAGCTACCGTCGGCACAAAATATGTCAAAATATATTTATATATAGTGATTCAGAACTGAGGAGTGAAGGAAAATTACGCATTTCATTACTCGACATTTATATATTACTTTACCCCCTCCCACTCAACGTAAACTCTTCGTCAATCATGAGTCAAAAGTTTTAACCCATTTTCCCGCGTTACACGTGTATTACTATATGTGGGGATATATGTTGCTTTAATAAAGCGGGGGAATTGGTGTAGTGTTCCGATGTATCGCTTGAACGAGGGTTCAGGTTTACGCGACGTGACTCGGTATAGAGAAAATAAATAAAGCGCCAGTTACTTCCTGGCAGCCTTCGCAAACGCTCCTTGTTTCTTTACCCGACACTACAGCTACGTCATAGGTGAAGGGCTGGGAGACGTGGGCTTCTAGAATCCATCGTGTCGTAGCTACACTCGAGGTCACCAATTATAGTATTCCTTAAGCCAGACACGAGTTATACCAACACCAAATGCGCACACGAGTTTATTTATGCGAGAATACGTTACAGCGGAGACGGACGCGCGAGCATCACAGAGCGGAGTGTGTTAGCTCTTTGTGGTGGTATGTGGAAGACTGACCGGATCCCGCTCGAAGGACAGGAGGTGCGGGGAATTTGGGTCACCCCAGGCAGGTCAGCCACACCTGGCGTGGCGTGACCTTTAGGGTAATTAAACAGCTGGCGTTAAGCCCAACATTGGAGTCACTACAACCTGTATGAAAAAAAAAATTCATGAGGAAGCCTGTTCATCCTTCCACCAAGAATACACAAAAAGAATGAACAATTTCTTATATCTTTTCTAACCGTTCCACTAATTTCATCTAATCACCATGCATTCATCTTTTTTCCCTACTTTAAACACTTTTGTACCAGATCCAAGTACTACATCCCTTCACTTTCTTATCTTTAAAATGGTTGCAAGCAGTTTAGTTAATAGGAGCTGTTAACAACTCTATGATAATCTCGGAATCTGTACAGTGACTACAGTCGTCCTGCCATTACCAAGTACCAGGCGGAAATATAGTTACTGTATTAGCCCCCTCGCATTCTATGACGCGTTTCGCGTCATTCGAAAAGTGATGTCTGGAACACCTATTACGCGAAACACGTCATTCAGCCCTCCGCGACAGAAAAATATTCGCCTAAAATCGATAAATAACGCTATCTGTATCATTTTTGGGCAAGTGTTCAGTAAGCTTATCTATTTAAAAATAAATTATCTGTCAACCCTCTGTCAGCATTTTTATGGTAGAGCGCAGATCAAATAGTATAGGTGCCTCCCGGCAGTCAGTCTGTTAGGGCATTGTGAGTGGCGGTGATTTAAAGGCCAATCGGTGACTCAAGAGTCTGCGTTCAGTGCTTTAGCGTGTATTTGCCAGAGGTGGGCATCGCAATTTTTTTCCAATTTCGCAATCGCAATTCCGCAATTCCGCAATTCCGCAAACTAATTTTGACACCTACAATTAAAACAAAACGGTCAATTTATAGTTTCACCCAACCAACGATTTTCTGATGCGCCTTATGTTTTGCTGGTGTGTTTTTATGTGTTTTGAATGAATCTGCTACTGTAGATAACAGTGAAGTCGCCAGTTCTACGTTTCTTTGTTATTTACAGACGTGTGGTGGCGTTAATACTTACATTTGTACATCCATGATTTCAGGAAAGTTAGAAGGGTCTATCTGGAAAGTCTGTGTCATTTTGTGTCTTATTCTGTGTCATATTAGGGCTATAAATGAACAAATTACAAAAATTAAACCGAGTGGCGACCTCACTATACCTACTACAGTAAAGTCGCCAGCTAGTATTTTAACCCAACAGTTGAGTCGCCCCCTTTTGGGAATTCAGGAAATTAGAGGTAAAGTAAAACAAGTCCCCTATATATATTGGGCTGCGGAAGATGCTTGGAAAAATAAAAATTCCTCTGCCAACGTGAAAATAAATTCTATTCAAGTTTGAAAGATCTGACAAGTCTGTGTCCTGCCGCCCAAAAAGCTACTGTTTACTGTCTGTCATCGCGCGAAGAAAAGCGTGAGAAGCAAAATGCGCAACAGTTACACTTGCAGATACAAAGCATAAAACAACGCTGAAACAGGGTAGATTACACTGGTCGACACCAAAAATGGTTCTGAGTTCATTGTGTGTGGGTTGGAAAGCATTTTCGCTGCTGATTTCAAAAATGGCATTGCTTTTTCTCTAGCACGTATAGTTTTTTAAATATTGGCATTTTAAATTATAATCGCTATTATAACTATATACGTATATATAATTATATAATTAATCGAAACAATCCCCCTACGTTAACATATATTACTCGTAATTAAATTATGGTGGTGCCTGCGGCTTTATTAGGACCTAATGTACATATATTATCAGGCATATATTATCAGGAAATATTGCAGATACGAATATTCTGAAGACATTCCAGAACTGCTGATGAAAATTGTCATTTATATGCATACATAGAAAATTACTTTAGTGAGAAAAGTTTCGAGAAAAGAAGGTGGGAAAATTCTACACCGTCCGTATTTATCTGATGTATAATAAAATACTCAAGAAATATTCGCCAAGAAAAAAGTTTTTGACTTAGTGCTAAAAGCTTACATTAATTTTCTTTGTTTTCAGGAGCTCTACACAGTGAAACAAAACTCAAAACTGTATCATAAAACATTGCTGAAAAAATCGAGAAAATTAAAAAAAAAATTATTGTTTCAAGAGAAATGTTTAGTTTACGCTACTTTTACCACGGTGCATATTCATTTATCAGAAAACGAATTGTTTCTATTATAGATGACCGGTATAATTCCGCTTCTTTTGGTATGCAACACATTGAATGCTTTCTCAGAAAACTTTTACTATAGTCAGTTAGAAAGTTAAACTGTTTCAAACTGGTGCCGTGACGGGTGGAGCCTCTGATAGTTCTCCCGAGAACAGTCTCCTATAGGCGAATTTTGGTGAGAGAAGCCGTAAGAAGCCGGCTTCTTACGGCTTCTTGCGGCTTCTCTCTCGTTTTCGTGCCTCGCCAGAACGGCTGACAGGAGTGTTCGAGGCTCGCCCGCTCGGCGCTCATAGCTGATAATTGTAAACAAAACTACCACACTGACGAAAGTGTTTCCGTCGAATGAAAGCCGTTAATAAGTACGATAACTGACTGACGATATTGTGAATGGATCACAACAATATCCTTCACATTAATGTTTTTTTCTCCATAAACCAAGGACTATTAATAGGGCAAGGTAAATAGGGCCCGCACCTCGGACATCATATGGGTGTGGTGGTCGAGTTCCACATAGTGGATTATTTTTTTATTAACTTTTCCCACCTGATGGCAGGGTGGTATATGAGGGATTCATTAATGGCCATCATCTGCCCCCAGTGCCGGGTTTCCGCTTTGGGGGTTGGGTGATTTATAATTTTGCTTTGGAAGATAGGTGGGCTGTTTTCACCCTGGCTAATTTTGGCATTAATTAATTCTCTCTCTCTCTCTCTCTCTCAGCTAATGAATTACTGTATGGTATATGGGCTCAACAAATACTTTATTCAACTTTACTTTAGTGTTTTAAAACTGCAAATATTGCAGCTACTAGCTATTGGAGGAGCAAGATAAAGGATCACTTACTCCTATCATAAAGGTTAAAGTGGTTAAAAATTTAAAAGGGCAGATATATTTATGAAAAAGTTCGCTGTTTATAAGGCTGTCAATGGTTGTCATCAAGTGGTTATCTGTTTTTCCATTGTCAGGGAAAATTACAGCCATACAACAAGGCAGCTAAAAGACCCTTTATGTGCCAAGAGCCAGAACAGACTGGGCGGGCCCCAAATCACTGTACAAAGGCCTTAAAACCTATGCAACAATTGCTTCATGCATCATTATTTGGAAGTCTAACTTTTAAGTCTTGACTTATAATTAACTTTAAGGGGCCCCTTTAGTGAACTATAATTTTGTTTTCCAATATAATAGCAGTTGCATATGTTAGTAGGATTTAAAGATATTTGGAAAGTGACTTAGTTCTTATTGTTTTAATGTTATAATTAATTTCCTTTTAAGTTTCGTTTTGATTTCTTTTATGTATTTTTTTTATTTGCTTGACTTTCAGAGTTTCATTTTTAGTATATATTGCATAGAACATCTGTGATGTAATTTGATAGTAAAACCAATGTTTCATTGAAATAGTATTTATTTTATTTTTTTATCCCCTCTCACCCCTTTTCCTCAGAGTCTCTCCTTCATCTTCGTCGGATAACATTATGCAACCGGCACATCATACCGAAACATAGACTTGTTTTTACTTTTTGCGATTAAACCCTTGCCATGAAAGGAATAGAGACAGACAGCATTATGAGTGTTTTTTCCCATCCCATGAAATAGCATGTTCAGTTTTCCTAAATTTTAAACGATATTGCCACCTTTATAGATAACCAGGGTAAAATTCAAGGAATGCAAATAATATAAAAGTATGTTTTTGAGTGACTTTTATAGAATTTTATAAGGACAGTAAATTAATAACAGAGCAAAAATCCAATAACACTAAAATAAAAATGTATTTAAACCTCAGATTTTTAATGCAAAAAGGGCCATGAAATTTACTAAATGGTCAGTAATTGCAACCAAAGTACCCAGTAAATACGTTTAAACATTCTTTATTCAACAAATCAATTTCTAATAACTAGTTTAATAATTTTGTATTCCTATATGCAGAAACACTCTTGACCCAATAAAACCTAATCCTACTTAATGTCCAAACAAAGTATATAGTATGATACACTGATGCTCCTGTAGAAATTTTCAAAGTTTAGTGTATACACAAAACCCCTTGCTTTTACGGACCTTTATAAAAAAAATATCGGCTTCAACACTTTTTGCCAGTCCGGTATATGCTTTGCTTTTACCGAATAAGTTCAGTATATGCGTTGTAGGGTTCTGATTGTTTTAATTGCCCTGTATTCTTTGTAGTATTTGTGATGGCTGCATGTATGTAAGTGTACGAACTGTCGTCAGATGTAACGGACAAAGTTCACGATACACGGAATTAGTCGGAAATAGGGAACTTTCACCTCATTATAACGACCAAAATTTTGTTATATGCGAAAAGTTCGGATAAACTCGGATAATTATAACCTGCATCCTTCCCCCAATTTGTTCGTCAAAGCGAGAGTACATCATTTACACCTTTAATTATATGTCAACATAAAAATCAGGTACACAAAAAAATAGCCATTAATCCTTCTTTCATAAACATACTAATTTAACCAAAAATATACAAATACACCATATATATATATATATATATAATATATATATATATATTATATATATATATAAAAATATATATATGGTAAATCTTTAGAACAAGGGCTCCACCCCCTATCTTCTTCTTCTTATAGCCAACAAGCTTGGGGACTGGTGGAACCGGGGTTTTGGGTGGGGGAGCACACACATAAGGGAAATATGGGCCCCCACAAAAAAAATCAAAAAACTAGGGAAATTTCCCTAGTTCATAGACTTTTTCGGGGCCATATTTCCCTTATATGTGTGCTCCCCCATCAAAAACCTGGGTTTTCCCCCATGTCCCCAAGCTTGTTGTCTATAAGAAAAAAGAAGAAGATAGGAGGTTGAGCCTTTATTCTAAAGATGACAAAACTCTACAGGGCCAACCTAGCACCCCCCCTCGAGCCCCTCGGGCTGTGCACTAACCTAAACCCGACCCGACCTAACCCTACTGGACTTAGTTTTTCTCAAGAACCCGAATTTTAATATCGGCCATGTAGGCAAAGTTAAAAGGGTCGGCACTCATTAAAAACTAAACAGATGTGTTAAGGACAGTAAGTAAACACATAGAGCCAACATTTGGGTCAGCTTACCGGGGGAGCCTTGATCTTAAGATTTTCCCTCAACGCAATGCTAGTCATTTCCACAATACCTATCAGCACCTCCACCTACACATTAATATTGTTCATGTCCGTCAACAGTAATGTAATGCATACTTAGATATCTTGCAATGTTTTGTGTGGGGAATTCGGATGATGGTGAAGGTTTATGGTACTCTCGTCTCCCTCGGCGAGAGTTCCAACATTTTCACGTTCTCAACAAAATGTGAGAGATCTCTAAGAACCAAAAATTGGAGCATAATGAATCAGCGAAAACGTTTCCGGTCTGGTTTTGATTGCATAATTAGTAAAATTAGAAAAACAACGTCTTGTGTTAATGTTAAAAGACCGAGAAAGTGATTTCACCAGACGACGCTCTCCTATCACCATGTCATTCCATTTTAGCTTATTAGTGTGGTCCGAAAGTTAAGCCCGTGCTACTAAATGTACTAATCAGGCTAATTTTTGCCATATTTTCAGTGAAATTCAGCAAAAACTACTACGTCGAAGCTAGGGCCCCATCGTCAGCCTGATAAGACATGATCATTCTTTCACCAGTTTTAAAGTTGTCCTGTCATGTCAATTAACCTTTTATATTCTTGTTCGTGGTCTTAAGGTATGTCCATGCTTTTGAATGTACATCTATGTGTTTACTTGTGTCCCGTTTTTTGTAATTACAGTATTTCTACGCCGATACTCACTGTGTCAGAATCTCTGCCCTCCCCGCCATATTTGTTTGTTATCTCTGACGTCCAGGCAACAAGCGGGAAGAAGCCGTGGTAAGCGAGCCCTGGCTCTCGCTTCTAGGCTTCTTACGGCTTGACCAGCTGGGCCAATCCGTAAGAAGCCGGCTTCTTAAAAGTGCCCCGCCATAACAGAAAACGCAAGCTGCAAGAAGCCGGCTTCTTACGGCTTTTCACCAAAATTCGCCTTATATAGGAGCAATGCTCACCCGTCACTGTGCCAGTTTGCCCGTAGTAGTTAACTTTCTTAGCCATTTGACCACCTACTCTTTTCCTTATTGGTAAGTGTACATACCACAGGAACGGAAAAGTATACGGATTTTGAAAAAGTTCTTGAAAATTTAATGCGACCAAAACTTATGGAGTTACAGCGGTTGAAGCAAAAAAGAAGAAAAAATGTTTATACACTCTTTTTTCTTTCCCTTTAATTTTTCTTAATATTAGTGTAGTTTTAGTGTATTTTTTTATGCTCCTGATATGCAAGAATGTATTTTGAACACGGTGGTAGGCTCAGCTTTCCCTAAATATCATCTGGTAGCTTTGGGAATATCGGGTAGGAGTACAACATTTCAATGCACTGAAAACCTAAAAGTCCGCCTACTCTTGTGATAGTCAGTCATGACTTTATTTTTTACCCTATTGAGTTATGAATGACGTGTTGTTGTTGAACAATCACTGCCTGATTCACTGATGCAAACAAAATAGGCCTATCTTGTGTAAGAGGTGAGTAAAGCCAAGAAATATGAATATTTTTCTGAGGCAACGCATGGGTTTTGGTAGCGGCCAGGCAAGTACCACCACCATCGCCACCCAGCCCGAGTCTATCAGCCAATCAGCGACGTCCTTACAAACTCGGCTAGGCCGGGCTCATAGTGTTCCCCAAGGGATCCTCGCAGCCCTTAAACAACAACAACAACAACTCGGCTAGGCAGCGAGCAGCTCCCAGCCCAGGAATCCAGCTTAAAGTAATCGTCCAGACCCAATTTTTTTTTGCCGAATTATGTTGAATGTACATTCAAAACACCTAATCCACCAAAAATAATTGATTTCCAGGCCTTTTTTCCGTAAAAAAACACGACTTTTGTAAAAAGCGCGCGAAAAAAAAAATCTTCCCTCCAACAGGCTACGACTGTTATTGATGACGTCAAAAACAGGGACGCCCGCAGACACTCTGTCTGACACCTGCCCCCGGAAATGTTATGATGAGCGATTGTACTTCGGTGTCAGACAGTGAATCTGTCGCTGTGACAGATTAGAGAACGATCCCTCAATCTGACACCGAAAGAAATGACCGCGGGTCGCGTATACTATGAGGAAAACGAACCTCAGATTGTCATGGGATCCTATATGTTTGAGCCCGAGTACGAGGTGGATGAACAGGGTGTTAGCAGAGCCTGAGGGTCAGCAGGAGGACCTGGCACTTCCCCTAAAACATGGATTGGTAAATAAGGTTAACCATGTGTGTGTGGGAATCACAATGGAGGTACTTTCGAGAAAATCCTATGTTAGTTTTGGAGCTACAGTCAAACGTCATTACTCGGAAACCCAAATACTAGCATTAACTACAGCATAGAGTTGGAAAATTATGCGGGTGGGGAAGGCAGAAAGTGTGACAGCCAAAAACCACACAGGGTCTCTCACCACAGGGCACGCCCACTCCACAACTGGTTACTTGGTCTTGTTAAGAGGCAAAGCCTCACAGTCGTGGTGGTCCACCGCTGCTGCCAGTCCTGGCGTCCCTGTCTAACAGGGCCCACCTGGTCTGGTTTAGTGTTGGACTGAGTCACTGTCTTACGGGGGGCGCCGTTTCTCAACACCAAATGCTCGCCCCAAAAACACTATAGGCGTGTATCACCCTACAACGCCCCTCCTTTCCGTGTGCAAACTTTTCTCGAAAGGGACAGCTGTCTTGCTGCACCATAAAGGATGCATGCATGTGGCATATAGCAAAAAAATCTATCAGAAACACCCAAATATCTTCAAGTACTATATTTATCTCTGTGTTTACGTGCCTCCTTGATCAGCGCGGGAAGATGAGCCTCCCTGATGCTAGTCACCGAGCCTGAGCCTGAGCGTCTGCAAACCTTGAGAGGTTTTGAAAACTCGGGGAATTTTCAGATTTTGATTGCGGATTATTTAAAAACGGCTGATGGATACAAAAAGTGACGACGTGTTGTTTATATACTCGTTAATGGCTATGATTTGATTGCATTTCATTAGGAATGATGAAATGGTCTGGACGATTACTTTAAGTGAATAGACTATAATGAAGAGTTGAAGTCAATTTACTGTTATGCACATTTATTCAGTCTCATAATGACATTTGTTTTGTGTGCTTTACAGTTTTTTTTATGTGATAACCTTATGGAACAAACATCTAAAAAAGACAATAGTTTTAACATTTATTCTGATAAGAGTATTTGGTGTATGGGAAAATAACTGGAAAGTAAACTTTTTTACGCGTAGAAAAGCCCTTCTGAGGGCTCTCCCCACGGGCTGCCACTGGAAAGAATTCATATATATTATTATGGAATGGCAAGGGGGTTAAATGAAACATTATTACTTTAAAAAATTAAGATATATTATGGTAGTTTTTTCCATGTGTCATTTATTATGAAAGACAGTTTAAGAAAAAAGACTATCAGTTTTAATACGCATTTCCCGGGGGCCCGCGGCCCCCAAAAACAATTGACATTTAAACCCCCCTTTCACAGTTCATCCCCCATCACCTGCCCCAAAGGCAATAGAAATGCCAATTCTCCTATACCCTCTTTTGAAAAAGAGAGGGTGGACAGTCCCAAAAAATAAGTCCTTTCGAAGCATGAGGAGAGATTTCAGCTTCAAAAGGGAGGTAAATTTATTGTAATGTACGAAAATTATCGTAGGCGGGGAAAAACTGCGGCAGGGCCCACATGTCACATGCGGAATGGGGGGGGTTTTCCATGAATTTTTTAGTATAATTTTAATACGATAAAAGATACTGCCCGTTTTTTTGTTGGGGTTTCACTGGCCGTAGATTTTTTACAATTTTTCAAATAATCTTTTTTCGATCAGTCATCCTAACTCCCAAAGCTGGGGGTGAGGCCTGATCCGCGGGTGCATGCTGCCCTGACTGCCGTGTGGCAATCGGGTCCCATTCCTCCATGGAAAAGGGGGCTGGTTCCCCTATCTGGAAAGGAAAGGGGACCGTCAGGACTGCAAAAATTACCCCGGGTTTTCAATGTCAGCGTGCCCGGGAAGGTGCTGCCCATCTATTGTGACACGGATCCGCAGTCATCTGTGAAGCCAGAGACTTCGCATCTGGGTTTTACGCCGGGGTAATCAACAACGGACCGATCTACGTTTGGCCTGGGGAACGCCGACGTGATTTTCAAAGGGGGATGCTTGCACCCATGTTGACTCAAAAAGGGCGTTTGACTCAGTACACCTGAGTACTTTGGGATTTCTGCGACTTCGGGGGTTTCCTGAAGGATATTTTTTTGATAACCGGCTTTTTTGGGGATGAGATGTGTGAAGTGTGGGAGGTTGACCAGTTTTTTTCCTTTTAATACAGGGTGGGGAAAGGGGCCCTTGCCCATCACTTTCAACGTTTATGGATGGGTTTTTGGCAGGTTGTAGATAAAAGTGTTTGGAGCTTTTCCCGGCGCCCCCAAAATCATGACTGTTTTTCCGATGATGCAGAAATTTTTGTGAGCCCCTGGAGGTCTGGTGTGGCTTCAAGGCGTGCAGGGAGGGAAAAAAGCCTTGGGGAATTTGGGGTTTCCCCTGGTTAAAAACCAAAGGGTCAGGGTTTGGAGACTTCTAGTGAAGCATACAGTCGTTCATGCGTGGGGCGAGGACTTTGAGATTTGGAAAGTTTTAAAACCTGGTGGCGCAGTCCCAATGACGGGGGGTAGTCAAAAAGTTTAGGGCGGATTGGCATAGCCCACGGTGTAGGACTCGCTCAGGGGAGTTTTTGGGCGTTGTCGGTCCCTGTGGGAGGACAAATATCGGATCTTCAAGCGCTTGTGACCCCTGTCTACTATAGGGTTTTGTGAGACATGGACACAAATAGGATTGAGAGCGAATCAACCCTTTTGGTAATAAGGTCTTCGCAGAATCAGGGGTATCGCGGGGATGTTTAGTGTCAAAAACAGCGATTGCACCGTGAGATGAATCGAGGCCTATTTCCGATGTCCGTCAGGGCCCAAATTCGGCTATATGGGCATGTGGCACAGACCGTTCAAAAACATTTTTTTCCTTTTTTTACCCCCCCCGCAAAGGGTTTTTCCCTGCTTTTTGACCTGGAAAAAGCCGAAAAAACCAACCATTTGAGCTAAAATGTCAGAACTTTGCCTCATTGGACCTCAAGATTTAAGCCCCGACAGTAGAAAAGGCCCCAATTTTGCCTTCCCCCGACTTTTTTCACCCGAGACTTTTGTTTCAATTGGGATAGAACAACAAATTGGGGATCAATTTTAAGCATTTTTTAAAATATTTCTGAAAAAACAATCCAAGAAAAAATTTAAAAAAAAAACACAAAATATTTAAAAAAAAAACAAAATTTTCTGAAAAATTTATTAAAATTTTATAAAATATTACAATCTTGACATCAAAAAATTTTGCAAAGACTTAAAAAATATTTCAAATGGCAGAAAACTTATTTTTTTCTTGTAAAGGACACTTACATCTTTTTCAGAGTTGCTTCTTTTAACTATCAAATGCTCACGGTTTTATTCCACAGTTTTTAAGAAGGTACGTTTTTCCTGGGGAAACTTTTTGTGGGCTAAAATTGAAAAGTTTCCCCAAAGGGACAAATTTTGGGTTTTATTTCCCTTTTGGGAAACCT